>CM021107.1:210842354-210976918 GCA_007115665.2 Sequoiadendron giganteum | reverse complement strand
CCATATCTCCATCTTTATCATTTATAACCTCAACAAATTGACAATTTGGTCTTACAATAGGGTCCCTTCCCTTACTACTATTTATAAATCCTGTAATATTTTTGTGTGTGTATGCACATCCATCTATATACATAAGATGACCTCTATTCATTTATTTTCCACTTTCCAATTGGAAATGATGTGTATACATATTCAAATTTAGACCATATGCTGGCATGCTAGGCTTATTTTCTGCTAGCCTTCTCTATTCACCATTGTAATATGATGGACCATAATATGGCATTAATCTCCTAGTGGTTTGTTTTGAATTGTTTCTATGTTTAGATACCACATGTACATTTTGGACAATAAAGAGTCCTAGTTTCACTCCATGAATATTGGAGGGTCGTATCATGTAGTTGTATCCCCAAAATTGAAACACCTCGTACACTCTAGGTAGTTGTTGATCACTAGGCCAAGCGCAATATAGTCGACGATTGAATGTCTCTTTGTAAATTGATCTCAAACTCAAGTGAAAGTCATCATCTCCATCACATTCATTCTCATAGGGTATGTAGTCCACCTTCCCCTTGTCTTTAAGAAAATTATGCATCTTTAAACCGGTTCTTATTTTGTTACTTGTTTTCATCAATTCCTCGTCTTTTGAGCTGGTATATTGGCACATATTTTTGTTAGATGTATCATATGATAAATGATCATTTCCCTTTAGGTTGGAAGTTGGTGATCTAGGAAACTTTAAACCAATAAATTTATCCTACAAGTATCCATTACGAAAAAAATTAGTTATTTAAATAATATAAAACAATGTTTAAACGAAGTATAAATGTTATTTATATCAAATTAGAAAATTCCTTACCACAATTCCTATTGGATTTGAATCGATTGTAGGAGGAATACTACCGACTAGAAGCTCATCATATATGCAATTTCTTTGTACAATCACTCGTTTGAATTTTTTTTTTCCACGACATACAGAACGTCCACAAACAACAATTTTCTCAAAGTATTCATCCCATGTAATATAGTCCTGACCAACCTCTTGTTCAGTGCAATCATTTGTTGTGTTTGCAAGATCCATTATCATATTCTCTTCCACCTATTGTCCTCTAAGTGATTTAACAATTTTAGGTCCACGTCCACATACATATCTTGTTCTTTTGCTAGTTGAATGCTCAAGCTCTGCATTTGCTCCAATATCCATCTAAAATAATCAACAACATGCACTAATTTATATCAAGATTGGATAATACATTATAAATTTCAATAATACTATGAAAAAAGATGGATGTATCACAAAATGCCATCAGATCATTTTTCCCTAAGTTAAGTCAAAATTTGAGTACCTGATGCCCCGCTTTATTTGTTGTGTCCTCATTTGATATGACACGATACATTGCCATGGCCTCATTTGGCCCCTATAATACACAACATAGTAAATAATGTTTAGTACACCAATTATATCATTTCAACGAATATGCTATCCAACACAAAACCTCACTTTAGTCATATATTTGACATATTGATATCATGTTTTGGCCATCCTAATTTTCAAAATTTTCCCTTGATCATAGAATCACATTTAACCACCATTCTTGTGCATTTTCAACCAATAAGTTTGACCTCAGAGGCTTTATGGACAAAAAAAATGACTTTATCAGACTCCATGTTGTAGCATTTGTGAATTCATAAACACCTTCCTCCTTTGGTTGAGGTTGCTTTCTCTTCTTACCTCTATTGCATTTGTAGATTTCGTTGTCATATCTATTTCCACCCATTTCCCTCTTTGTGATTTAGTAGTTCTACGTCATCCACGTCCTCTCTCCATGGCCTCCTCTTAATCCTGTAATACACAACAATGACAATAGTCACATAACAGTTGTGCACCAAGAGAATATTGTTGAAATTATCTTGTTAATACGCTTACCTTTCATTAAGACACACTATGAAAAAAAAAATATGGCATTGTAACATTTTTCTCTTCACAAGAAGTTTACACGCAGAATCTTGACAATAGAGCTCAAATCTTATGATTACAAGATCACTACAAATTCACATCAAAAAGACATTTATTTACAAGTTGACTACAAATAAAACATATTACTAATAATTTTAGCTAAACATCCCTTCCATGGTCCCTTGTTATCCTAGATGAAAAAAAACCTATTACTAATAATTTTAGTTGGTTCTCTACCTTACACTTCTTCCACAAATTCATTAAAACTATAGATATTTTCTCTTTGAAAACTAGAGATTGGATTCCTTATTCTTGATTGAAACCTACTTTATATTGGATAGTGTGAGAATATTTATCTTACATAAAATCCAAAACTTTAATTCTTGATTTTTTATTTTTCATGATTGGTGTTTATCTTCCATAGAGGTTGTGGTGAAAGTAGTAGGCTTGGATATGTAGAAATCCCCTCATCAAATAAAATCCAACAAATATTTACAAATGGCTCAGCCCATATAAGACAACAATTTACTACAACTTTAATGAAATATTGATACATAGCATGACCTACTTTATGTTGTATGGAAATCATATTTGTAGCCTAATATGTTATGTCTTCATAATTAGTATTGCATGGAAGTCTAGCCACTAGCTAAAACCTTTGACATCTTGATTGATTTAGCTAGCATGTATATCTTCATTAACCAAGAGAAGGCATGAGAACTGAATTTATTTGTTTGATACGTAAAATAGTTTGGTTTTCAAGTTACAAAAACACAATACAAGTTTTTTTAAGTTCCATCAAATTATGTTTTTATTATGTAAAGTTTCTAGGATATATCCATTTTTTCCAAGCTAGTTGGTGGTATGTTGTTGTCACACTAGATTCCAACATTATAAAACCCTTACTACTTAAACATTTACCCCAATTCCAAATGTTTGCATGAGGAACATTTTGGTTTAGCACGGCTACGCACTAAATTAGGCACACTTTGTGCCACCTTTGGTGCCCCAAAGAGATTACATTTAGGGCTGAAATTCGGCGCTAAAGTCGGCATTAACTACAACGACTATAGTGCCAACTAAGGAATCAAAAATTAAAAATTAAAAAATATCGCCTACGTTAAAACATACCACACAAGAAAAAAACACAAAATAAAACTTTTATACCACAAACTTGATGAAAATAATTTTCCATAGGTCACTCTCATTTTTTGTTTCAGTTGTTTTTCATTTGTTAGGTTGGTCTTGTTGTTGGTCTTTTAGTTTTCATTTTTCTTGTGTGTTTGCATTATTTGGTCGCTCAGTTTTAATTTTTTTCTAGATACATAGCATAGGATAGATGGTTTTTACAGTGTTTGGTTGCCCGGTTTAATTTTTTTGCGAGATACAGAGTAGAGGATAGATGGATAGAAATCAAACCCCTGATTTCACTTTAAACGTGAAAACCAGGTATCCTTTTGGTTCAATTTGAATCCATATAAAGATATTTAGATATAATTTTTACTAATAGGTTTGTACAAAATGGATGCCACCTGGTAGATAATGGTCGGGCTTTGGTTGATTTGGGTTATTTAGTGGTCTTATTTTTGCATTATTCATTCCATCACAGGGTTTAAACTCTCAGGAGATATGTCATAGGCATTTAAATCTAGAAAGAGATTCATTCAAGGTAAAGTTTTCTCATTAATCGTTTGTTTCTTTTATATCACCCATTTATTTTAGTTTCTTTGATTGGTGGTTTTCTTTCATACCACAAAACAAAACTTTCATATCACAAACTAGACAAAAACTTTCATACCTAGCAGTGTGTACTTCGTTTGCCTCCATAGAATGGACAAAAATAATTTTCCCTAGGTTGCCTTAAAATGTCAAGCAATAGAGGGAAGGGAGAAAAGGGAGCAGACTCTAGCCACAATGAGGTAATTTTGTCAATTTATAGATTTGTAAATGTTTCCATTTTTTCTTTGATTTTTAGTTTTTAGTTTTTTATTTTTAAATTTAAAAGAAGAAATTTATTATATATATATATATAGGGACATGAGACTAACAAAGATAAAGAGGCATTGGCTTCCATATTGGGGCTAGAGGTAGTGAACAAATTGGATAGTGTGGACTTGACAATGCTTGTCAGATACATAGAAAAACTATCTAGTAAAGCCCCTGAAATATTGCAACCAAATCAACCATGTCAAAGGTAATCAATTGATTCCCCAACTAGTCCTAGATTGAGCAAAATATCCAAGAGGAAATCAATAGAAATAAACTCTAATAATGTGGAACAGGGAGCAAAGACTTCCAATGTCCCAACCACTCCTGGGACACAGACTTCTTCCACCATGTCATATTTTTTCATCTTGCATTGGTAGCTACGATACCAAGATAGAATATGATGTGGTTTTAGGGGAAGTCTAAATGACAGATGTTGGAAAAACATTTGTGAATAGGTTGAAGGAATCATGCCTTCAACGGTTCAAATACCATCTACATTTTTCATTCTCAAAGATACCCATGCACCTACAAAAATCAGTTATCCATGACATGGAGACTAAATTTGGCACAGGTTGGTCTATAAAGAAGATAAAGCTACAAATGTCTCAAAACTGCAAGATATTTCAGTGCAACCAAACAAAGAAGATAAAAAAACTTTGTCCCAAGCTAAGGCTCAAAAAAAAGGCCAATTGATGTAAGTGTGAAAGTATGGAAAGAGCTTGAAAAATCATATGAGAAGTTTGATGCACAAAGGAAGTCTGGTGAGGAGAGTATGTAGGTATTTGAATTCTCTCATAAGATTATATCAAATTTATTCAACGATTTTTAAATTTTATTTTTGCATAGTTAAATTGAATTAGTATATGTTTTAGGACAAGGCCTCCAAGGCTAGGCTTGAAAAACTTTGTGCTACACATCACAGTGGCCAGAAAGGTTTACAGGACTTGATTTGTACATTTGTAAGTATATTTAATATGTTAAATGATATTTTTTATTTCTTGGGAAAAAGTAAATGATTGTATATTAATTAGTTAGTTTAACTAGTCCATGTGCCATGTTTTGACAAGAGAAATATGGCTGGAATCCAACACAATTTGAAAAGGAAATGTAACTACAAAGCAAAAAGTGGATCAATTTTGTAATCTAGATGGAGAACGAGGTTCAATAGTTGACTTTCAATAACTTAGTTGGATATTGTTGTGTTAATATGTCAATTTGTATTTATTGTGTTGAGTTGTTTATTGATGCATAGGATGAGTTCTAAAGTGCTTCTCTGTTGGTCCTAGATCCCACTCAATTGTCCCATTATTTCATGTTGAGGAAAAAAATAATGTTTTCCTTAAAGGGCAGAGAGTGACATTCATGCCTTATTTTCATCGCATCTTTTAATTAATGACCATGGTATTTTAATATCTCTTAAGCGTCCTCATTTAAGTTATGAGTTGTATCATTTGAGAAACTTAGTCCCATGTTGATTTGATTTATCTTATTTTCTCTCAAACATGGTATCTCAAGGAGTGCTTCCTTGAATTCATGTTGTCATTCTACTAAGTGATCACGTACATCTTTACCATCCTTCCTCATGATGATTTCATTCTTTTAACATGCAGGAATGTTTTGATGCATCTTGGTAGGCATCATATATATCTAACACATCCTTTTAGAACTCCTTTTGCACCAAGGTCAGGTCATCATTGATTTCTAATGCATATTCTATGAAATCACCTACGTCATACCTTACAGCCTTGTAGTACTCCACTTGATGTTTTAAGTGCTTAATTTCCTTCTTATGCCCTTCTATTTCTCATGTCATTTTAAATATGTTTGATTCATTTTCTTGTGTTGTGGCTACCCTAGTCGTAGCCTTAGCCACTAGATCCATATCATCTACATCCATTACCATTGCTTCCATGGATTCATTAAATATCAAGAGTATAGTATGACATGCAACTTCTTGATCAACAACATGTCAAGTACATGCTTGGGAAAAGTATGGGGTTCTTTTGCGGTGCCATAGATCTTCCTATATGTTAACAAAACATATAGGGAGTAATCTTTTAGGCTCTTCAAGATTCTAATCATGTCTTCAGACAACCTAGGGAACCTTTTCTCAAATAATAGTTCATGCAACGGAGAAAAGAATCGATCACAAATGTGCTCATATTTGGATGAATATTTATGCTCCCATCAGTCCTAGCAATAAACATGGAAAAAACTACATGGGATGCTCCATGTCCAATTCATCCCCAAAGAATTTATTAGCTGCACAAATAATATAACACAAGCAAGAGGTTGTATATAATTTTGGCTTTGTGCCCACTAGAGGAGACTCGACTTTTGTTATTTCATTGCACAAAGTGAGTGAAAAAACAACTACCTAGTTTAAAATTGGCCCTTCTTTAAGCAACATATGTAGCAATGAGACTTAGGATTCTTGAAAATGAGAAGCATCCTTCTCCCCATACAACCTGCTAACTAGGGCCACTATGTTTTTTTACCGAACCCTTGAGGTTGATGGAAGGGTACCATTTAGTGTTCCTAGAAGTTAATTGTCTAACTCATCCTCTTGAGGTTTAGGCAATGTTTCAAGGTTGAAAAAAAGGCACTTTTTTTGTAACATCCACTTCGAGGACCCATGGGTGATGTTGCACAGGGCCTTGAACCACCACATAGGTCTTATAGAGAGAGTGTTTGGTGTAAAAGCCAAACCTAAGTCCTATAGAGAGAGGGGGTGGTGCTAGACTCCAAGCACCAAAAAAACATAAAATAGTCCTCTCATGCATGAACATGTGTGTCCAAATGCTAGATCAACCCCACACCTATGGAAGATGAAGGGCCACTCCACATAGAAAAGTAATAAAATATCTCGTGTGGGTCAAGTAGACCAAATAATCCATGCATGAACCAATAAAAAACCTCCATGATGCATCAACATGTGTGCAAGGGTGCTATGTCATCTATATCATGCCTCAACATATGTTCCAATGCCAAATCAAGTCCCACATGTGGTGATGAGAAGGTCAATCTATGTCAAAAAGTGATCAACGAACATGTGTGATCCAATGGAGACCAAGTGCTCCATGAACTAATCTCATATAATTTGCAATAGAAACTTATACATAATATGTCGATGTCTTAAGAAAATAGGCATCACAGTATATCACCATGGATCTTGTAATGATTCTATCATTCATAAAAATAGTAAATAAAATTCACTATATACATCAACATTTAGAATAGAATATAGTAGTTGGAAGCACAAACATGAGAGGGAACAAACTGATACTAAAAACTCCAAGAATTCATTGAGATAAAAATATAGGCCTTTCAACACTTTTTTATTAAATTATATATAGCTATCAAATACACCTTCTAAATAATAGAGTTCAAGTGTAACAAAATAGTCTGGAACCCCTTGTCTTTGAATTTACATAGTTTATATAGATAATTATAAACTTTGAGCCATTATTAGCTCATCAAACTAACTTTATGCTCTAATTAAAATCAAACATAAATATTTAAACTGTTGCAAAGATTCTGGTTTGTTTGTTGGAACTACTACAAGATATTTGGATCATTTCTCATAAATTGGTGGACAGTTGCACAGAATAAGGCCTGTTTCTTATCTTCCAAAAGGTAGACAAATCTTTGTTCCATATTTAATAATGATGGCCCATCGAGAAGCACTTTGGAAATTATAAGCTATCATTTCACTAGTTGAAAACTCCAGGTCATTATATTGAGCATATGAAAATGGAGGCAAGTAATGCACTAATAATTTGAACTCAGTTAGGAGATCAAATTCATCTTTCAACTTATCTACTATAGACTGCCCCTTCAGTGATTTGTTGAGATCTTCAAATTTGGAGTCTTCACTTCTGCATTTGGCTAGTAATTCCAAATATTGATTTTGAGGAACCAAATACTGACGATCGTCCCAAAATGATGGCAAACCTTTCTTAAACAGATTAGTGAATCAAGCCTTGAAACCTACCACTTTCTTTAGAAGTTAATCTACCTTATTTTGCACACTTTCCATTATCCGATGCTTTCCAATAAGTCTCTGGGCATCCAATATAATAGTTGACCTGTCATTTATCCCCAATGCTTGCAAACCTACCCTGGAAGTAGCATTCATAGTATTGATAATTTGATTTGAAATGTATTTTGGCATATGGATGATCTCTTCTCTTAAATTTCTATACCTTTGATTACTAGACACTTCTTGTTGGGCCGAAGAAGTAGCCCAGGCTTCTTGTAGTTAAATTCTTTACATCTATGTCACATCTATAATCATGGAATTGTTTGGATTTGAAGTCTCATGTAGGGAACCCAAGGCTTCAAAAATGGTATCTTCTATTGGCTCAAAATCATCTAGTTTTTTCACAAACAATCTAAGGTCTTTAATATTAGCAATTTGTAGAAGGAACTTATTGTGCCCGAGGCATTCCATTTTTAGAACTAATATTGATCATGGTTGCTTAGTATCTTGGATGTACATGAAATCTATATTTTATACAAGAGACTAGAGTTGTGCCCATAATTCTCATTCTTAATGGTGCTAGATATTCCATTCTACTTCTATACTCAGATTCATTCAAAATTAGTTCATTGATATGTCCTTGATATTCCTCAGGTTGATTTTGTTCTGGCAAGTATATGCTGCTGAAAATACCACAAACTATTTTACTTTTTTGCATGCATGCTTAGTAAGACACCATAATATAGGGATTTATTCCAAAGAAACCACACCACCCACCATATCTCAATCATCTATAAAAGGAATTAAGGAGCTAAGGTGTGATGAACCATAGCTTCAAAAGCTCAAAAATTCCCTACATTTTGTGCACTAACAAGCTCCAAAGTTTGGCCTCCAAATATATTTCCAAGTCACTATAAGTAAGGGTTGATTTAGGTATAGAAAGAAAGGCTTTCTTCAGCCTTAATAGGTTTTCCCATTCCATCACAATATCAAACTATTGATTGATGGTATGTATGAGTCTTGGGCACTATAGAGTCTACTCCAACCCTAGATCACGTTGTTGTCCTAAATATATTATCACTTTGGATGGCTTCATTTTGGAAATAGAGCTCCAATGAGGTTAAGAACTTAGGTAAAAGTGAATTTATTAAAATAAAAGGAAAAAAGGGCCAAAAGTGATGAGGGAAATATAAAAAGGGAGAAAAGAGGAGTTCTCACCTCATTCTACACTAATCACTTTTTAAAAATTACTCAAAGAGATCTTGATCTTGGAGAGGTTGAGGTTTGGAAGAAGCCCTTGCACTATACACTAGTTTCAGTGGTGAAAGATCCACCCTAGCTAGTCAGTAGTGGAAGATCATTCAGATTCTTCCATTGGATTCAATTTTTTCAGGACAATAGATTGTCAATTGATATTAGAGGAAGTTGTGAATACTGGAGGATATTTCTTGAGCAATAGAGGGTGCCTCTCTCATCGTTGTTATCATGTGGACAAGTTGGGTGATATTCCCTTCACCGTGGGCATGAAAATTTCTATTTTGGAAGCGTGGGAACCATATCTATTTTGTTGGGTGAGTTCCCTTTAAACCTGGGCACATTTCCTTCATTATCTAAGTACATGGGAACTAATTCTCCTTAGTTGGGAGAATTTCATTCTATTTGGAGCAGCAAAGGGCCATAGTAGCTCTCGATCTTAGTGCTAGTCAACTTTAATCCTCAAGTAATAGAGCGTGGGCCTACACTACTTAAATCTGGGCACTTTTTATCCATAGAACGATTGGTTGTCATTGTTTTCTAGTGTGTGTGACTTATATTGCCATTGCTAGATGCATTTGGAATCATTTACCTTGGGCGTTTTCCACATCACAAGATATTACTCCTTCTTGGGTGTGAAATCGATGCTTAGAGACAATGTGGTGAAATTATCTTAGTGTTGGGAGTTGTCTGATCTGTCTAGAGGGGTCGTGAAGCTCTTGGGAACTAAACACAGTCAAATAAAAGTTAAGAAGGGAGTTGAATATTTCATCTGGGTGCAAGAAAAGGAAAGCCAGCTCTAATCGAATCCTCAGGTGTCATTCTTCTTGTTTCTTATGTGTATTAAAATCTGCTATAAATAACAAGGGATTTTCTGAATATATAAAGTTATATTGTTGTTGCCCCTTATTGTTATTTGTATGACAAACTGAATTACAACAGTCCTATAAAAAAAAAATTGTGAAGTTCATAATTCTATTGTTGAAAAAGGAAATATGTACATAGATTATAGAACTAGACCCTTTTGACCGAGCTGGCACAAAAAAGAGTCGAACCAGAGACTAGTTAGGGAGGCCTGTATATGAAATTTAGGATTCTCCACTTGACATAATAAAAAAAATATAGTTCAATTTTAAACCACTGCCCTTCATAGGGAAACCAACGTACATGATTCTTAAATAAAAAAGACTAAAAAACCCTGACAGAGAAAACCTAGACTGTTGGCTTGTAGCTGGGAAATCCAAGAGGAACCAAGGTTGGATTGCTCCCAGATTTGGGCAGAGGCTCGAAGGTGATGATGCAGCCATGCTCCTCCTTGCACTCCAATTCCAATTCCATGCTCTTCCCCTATTTCCACTCCTCATTCGACTCACTACTGTAAGTGGCAAGATGAAGGTTCTCTTTCCCCTTGGCCTGAACTGGTGTTAAAGACGGGTGGGAGTCTACTAGTGAAGCCTGTGGCAAAATTGGGTGATGAGCACCCAATCCGTCTACCAAGATGTCCAAGTGTGCCCTAGCCTACTCAAGAGAAAAATGAAGATCATGGGTTGAAGAATTACCCAAGGCTTCTTGCTACTGCTAAGCCAATAGGTTCCATCCCAAAATGTTTTTGAGTGCCTAATATGGGTTGACCACCCTAGGAGGATCTGTAGATTCCTTTTGCATTTCCAAATAAGCGGCCTCATGGTTTTCAATAGCCACATGAATGTGCATAGGGATACTTAGGTCATAATCCCTGTAGAATTCCCAAGACTGATAATTGTTGCCTCTGCCTCCTCACCCCACGCTACCGTGAACCACTCTTTGTCATAGATGAGGTGCCATGACAGGCTCTAGAATGCCACAAACTATAACTTGCATCGAATTGGCAGTTCCCATTGCCAGCTCCACTCAAATCCAAAAGAGTATCTATCATCCCCATGTTGAACCTCAATCCATTGAAAAGGGGAGGCCCAAATCCAATGCAGAAGCCATCAAAGTGTGATTTCTGAAGGCACATTTACTCGCCATCACCACCAGTGTTGGAGGGGGGAAACAACAACCCACATAGAAGTGAGGAGCATTAAAAATTGGAGTTATATGGACTGGAGAGCCATGTGCCTGCGTACCTTGGCCTGTTGCCATGTTGCATGCTAGTTGTCTCAGAATTGTGGTCGTCAATTGCCATGAGGAGGGGAGGGTAAATTTTTGGCACAATTTTCTTATTAACACCCGCATCTGAGGATAACATTCCTATTATTGTAGTGAATGTTTGGGTGAATTAACACCTCAAAAGACACTGTTTAAGACTTTAAACTTAGACCAATACCTACAGCCAACTAAAATCAGCAAACATAGATGACATGTGAAATGTTTGACAATAGTCCTCACTCAGAAATGTGGTATTAAAAGGGGTGGAAAATTAAGATCAGTGGGAGTGGTATTAAACAATAATAAAAGTTTTTTTTTGCAGTAATTTAATAAGTATAACTAATATCCCTTGCTTCACTATTCTAGGCCAAGCATGAGAGCAGAATCATGGTTCTGAAGGAAAAGCTTCAGAGGATTCAAATGCTTGTTGGTGAAGACGTTGCCTCTTACCTTACAAAGGTTAAATTTGGTCATTATTCTTGAGGGGATATTTCTCAAGATGGGTGGTATCTAGACAGTGGTGCCACATGCAATATGACAGGGGAATGTGATCTATTTCAGCCACCTAGCTTAGTAGCTACTAGATGCTTGGTGAGGTGTGGGATCCACACAAAAGGAGTAGTCAGTAGAAGAGATGGTTTAGTTATATTTGAGTTAGAGTTGGGATGGACTCTAGCCTTTCATCATGTTCAATATGTTCCTCATTTGAGAATGAATGTGATCTCAGTTTTAGCCTTGGAGGATCAAGGCTATACAGTTGAGTTCACAAGACACTCAGTAGTTATGACCAGAGGCAGTTGTGTATGTTGAGGATTCCATCATACTGGGGATCAGAGAGCGATGATTTACCGAGTATGGGGTCAACCTCTTCGTTGAGAGGGACATAGAGCTAGTTATGAAGCATTTTTTAGGTGGCAGGAGGACCGCCTTAGCAAACCCACTTGGTGGGAATGGGCCCAATTGGAAGAGATGGGATACTCAAATGACTTCAGAAGAGCTTTAGCAGTTAGCCACAATACAAATGAGGTCAAGTTTCCAAATTCAGAGGAAGCAGGTTGCTCCAATTCAAAGGGAGTAGTAGCTGTTGTAGACATGATCATGGAGGGCGTAGCTCCAGCCAAAGTAACTCCCTACTAAGAGGGACTGTTAGTTTTCTATGTAGCAAGGTATGTAGTGAGGTCGTTACTTTCACATTGGGTGTGTCTAGCAATGTGAAAAGTGCCTTTATCTATCTCATCCATGGCCAATGGGTTTCCTCATTCAATAGGTATGGAATATCTACAAATGCAATTTTAAGGCATATCATTGTACCTACCACTAGGCCTATTATTATATACCCGAGTGTCTAGTATGATTAACCCATTGATTTACTTATGCAAATAGAAACACTAATATTTCAGTATCATTGCACAAATTTGAGGATTTATATACATCCCTATATGTTCAAATAGAAAGACCATATCTTAAAAGACCAATATCCTTGATGTAATATCTAGTTAAAATCATAATAAAATTTTACTTTCAATATTGACTCTAAAATACGGGGACATATAGACTAGTTAATTCTCAAAGAACCTTTAAAGCATATTACAGTGCCAAAATGTCCTAGAAAAATATCCATTTCTAAAATATAGGAGAAGAAGATATATAGACCAGTTAACTCTCAAAGGATCTTTGAGGAAAACATAATCATATATAGCACAAAATGCAGAGGGTTGGAACTTAAGGTTATGTAATAGAATTTACAATTGATAGTTAAATTGTATAACAATTTTTTTTATGATCTTTACTAACATTTATTAGAATTGTTGCATGTTTTACATCATTGGAATGGCATATTAGTTGTAACTTTTTTGAAATTTTATTATGGTATGTGCACTTTGATATGATGTAATATGATTATGGTTTCATTTCATATGTTGTAATATTAGATATATAACAGAAAAATAAATTATTGGATGAAAAAAATAATAAATTTTCATTTTAAATATTTTTTTTGCAGAACACTGGTCTTCCAGGAGATCAAGATGATCCTCATGATATAGATCCAGAATATGTTGGTTCTGGTATAAATCACATGGCAGAGGATGATGATGATGTAGATATCGAAGACACTGACACTAATGACAATGATGATCATGATGATGATGATCACAATGGTGATGATGATGAGGCAGTTGTTGGTAGTAACCAGTGGCATTTATGATCACATACAATGCATCATGTATCATTGTTGATATATCATTATGATGTCTCTTTTCATGGTTACTATCATATGCATCATTTTCATGGCCTACAATACCATATTATTGAGTTGTATCATTTTGACTTATATCATTTGGACATGTATCATTTTGACTTGTATCATTTTGAGTTACATAATTTATCATTTTTACTTATATCATTTGTACATGTATCATTTTGACTTATGTCAACTATTGGACATGTATCATTTTGACATGTTATTGATCTATTGGCATATTTGGCTTTCACTTGTTTTAGTTATATGTGATGATGATCTTATCAGTATTGACTTGTCAATTTATATATATTGAAAGTGGTCAATTATTTTTGGATGGATATTTATTATGTATGATGATTTTAATTTACTGCTCAAGATGGATGTCAAATTCAATTAAATTATAGATATTTGAATCACTTGTTTTAATTATAGATTATGATCATGTTATAATAATTATCTTGTTATTTTATATATACTAGATATTGTTGTAGATTTTATTTACATGGAGATTTAATAAGTATAATGGTCTTGTTAATTTGTATGGATGTCCATTTCCCTAAAAATTCTTTATAAATATTATCCTATAAAATATTTCAAATACTTCAGGGGTCTTCAGGTGCATGGAGCTTAGATCATTGAGTTAGAGAGTATTCTATCAAACATGTATGTGAGCTTGTCTCGCAAATAGGATAGAATAAGATGGAGCTGCTCAAAAACTGGGGAGTATCAGGTTAAGCTAGGCTATAAGGTGAAATATGGAGCAGTTAGAAAGCAAGATTGGCTCACTCACCTTTTTTGGAACAAATCCTACCTCCCTAAGGCTAGAGTTTTCACATGGTTGGCTTTACAAAGGAAGATCCTTACATAGGATAGGCTGAAATTGGTAGGGGTTCAAGGTCCTAGTAGATGCCCTCTTTGTAAAGACAACGAAGAATCAGTTGATCATCTCCTCCTTTCTTGCTCCTATACATTTATTGTTGGAAATTCTTTATGAGTAAATTAAACTAGAACTCCCCTCTGCCAACATATTTAAGGAGCTATTTCAAATGCAATATGACTTACTCTATAATCATATGAGTTATTTAAGAGGCATGATATATTTAACTAATTAAATTGAAATAAAACAAATTAAATTAATAAATGAAAGCAAAACAAGAAGCATTTTTAGAAGCAAAAAAGGAAGCAACAATGGAAGCCAAACTAGAAGCAATCTTGGAAGCAAAACTTGGTGTTATTTAGGAAGCAAAAATAAAATAAATTCAGGTAACAAACAAAGAATTAATAATGGAAGTAATTTTAGAAGCAACAAAAGGCAAGAATAGAAGCCATATTAGAAGAAACAAAAGATGCAAAAATGGAAGCAAAGCTAGATGCAACAAGCAACGTTATATCAGGAGAAAAATTGGGAGAAAAACTGGAAGCAAAATTGGAAGCAAAATTGGAAGCAAACTTGGAAGAAAAATCGAAAGCAAAACTGGAAGAAAACTAGGAAGCAACATGAGAAGAAAACCTGGAAGAAACAAAAGAAGCAAAACCAAAGGCAAAATCAGAAACCAAAATGGAAGCAACAAAGGAAGTCATAATGGAAGCAACAAAGGATGTCATAATGGAAGAAAAACTTGGCATCAATTAGGAAGCCAAAAAAGAATCTATTTTCGACACCATACTAGAAGCAAAATAGGAAGCACACCTAGGAGAAAAACTAGAAGCAAAAATGGGAGAAGACATGGAAGTAAAACTGGAAGCTAAATTAGGCACTAATTTAGGTGCTATTTCTAGCATTAAATTGGTTGCGCTTCTCGGTGCTATTCCCAACACTATTCCAAGTGCTAAAGGAGGCGCTATTTCTTGCGTTACTTGTTAAATTAGGATCAGATTAATAGCATAGAAATTTAATTCAAATTCAACACAAAAACATAGCCAATACCCTGGGAAAACCCTCCAACCTGAGGGAGAAAAACCTAGCCAATATATCTCCTATATATTGATAAATATAACTGCAGCAATCTGCTTACAACTCAATGCCTCAATGAGACAATGAACAACACCTCTTCTAGATGCAATGATACAAATAGTATGAGACTCCTTGAATCGATTTGTAGATACAAAACTCAATCTGCTCTTAAGTCGCACTTCTTCTCCTTGAATAAACTTCGCTTCAACTTTATGATCAATGAATGAAAACCTCCTTATATTTATACACATGTCCAAGGAAGGAGACACGCCCTTTGGAGAGAGAGGTCAGCCCAGCAACCCAGCAAGAAAGATGCCTCTTGAGAATCACGTCACTTCTTGGGTCGGCCTCTAATAAAATATAATAATTATTATTAAATAAAAAATCATTTCATTACATATGAAGTCAGCCTCTTTTTTTAAATCGATTATACATATATAAATTAAATAGCCAAGCTATATTTAATTTATAATATTTATCAAACTTGGCCTAGAAGTAGACGACTATGGCTGCATTAACATCAACACTCCCTCTTAGCTAGGGAGGAATACTTCCAGTTGAACAAAAACATATCACCTCACCGTGATGTCGATCAATATGGATTTATCCATGTGAGAAAAAATCTTATAACCTCATCGTGAAAGCATATCACCTCATCGTGATATCAACCATCATGGATACCTCCATTGATGGTATGTACAAGTGCTCATCACTCAATGTGATGTTGTCACCTCATCGTGACTTTCACCATGGCTCCTCCAGAGGGTGAAACACAAGTACAAGTAAATCATCACAGACTCCCTCATGTGATGTTGTCATGGAGTCACACACATGACATCCACCATGGCTCTCCCAGACGGTGGAAACAAGGGATTTCACCTCGAACTTCTCTTGCAGAGAAGAACTCATAACCAAGGGATTTCACCTCGAACTTCTCTTATAGAGAAGAACTCATTAAATAAGATCATTGATACTAAGACTCCTCAGTTAAGGTTGTATTCTCTACCATACCAAACTTATCTCAAAAGTACACAAACTTTATCCTGGAGAGAGGAATGGTGAGAATGTCTACCATTTGCTCATCAGTGCTGATATACCTCAAATGTATAGCTTTCCTCAATACCATATCTTTGATATAATGGTATTTGATCTCAACATTCTTTGTTTTGTCATGAAACACAGAATTGACAGAAAGCTTCACGCAGCTTTGGTTATCACAATGAATGATAGTAGGCTCCATTGATTGTCCAAACAATCCTGGAAGGAGCTTATGAAGCCACACTGCTTCACGAGATACCACACAAGCTTCTATGTACTCTACCTCAATTGTACTCAATGCTACTGAAGACTGCTTCCTATTGCACTAGGATATCATGGCAAATCCCAAACTGAAGCAACAACTAGAGGTACTATTTCGATCTGTGACACACCCTGCCCAATCAAAATCAGTAAAACCATGCAACTCCAAATCCACACCTGTATAATATTTCAATCCATATCCAACTGTGCCACGCAATTATCTCAGGATATGTTTAGCTGCAACAAGATGTATCTATCTTAGTTCACACATGAACTGACTAAGTGTACTCACTACATAGCAAATATCTGATCTAGTGTTAACTAAATACATCAATAAACCAATCAGTTGCCTATACATCATGGAATCCACCAGTTCTGAACTAGCTGCAGCTTCCTTCAACTTATGTAAGTTGGTCTCCATGGGTGTAGACATAGGTTTTCAATCAATCATACCAAACCTCTTCAGAATGTCAATGGTATACATGCCTTGACTTAGAATCATCTCATTTGTTTTTTTCCAAACTTCTAAGCCAAGAAATTAATGCATGAGACCAAGATTCTTCATCTCAAACTCAGAAGCTAACTCCTTACATTTTAGAATTGGGTGTTCTTCTCCAGTGATAATAAAATCATCAACATATAGAACTAGAATCAATGCTTCACCATTTATCACCTTAAAGTAGAGGTTAGAATATGCATCATTCTTTGAGAAACCCAAACTCAAGAAGTAACGATCAATCCTTTCATACCAAGCACAAGGAGCCTGCTTAAGACCATACAAGGCCTTCTTCAGCTTGCAAACATGAGAATCCTTCCCATGTACCTCAAATCCACTGGGTTGCTCAATGTAAACCGCTTCTTCTATGACACCATTCAGAAAGGTTGTCTTTACATCCATTTGGTGAATCTTCCATCCTCTAGATGCAGCAATAGCAATAATGGTTCCGATAGAAGTATAACGAGCCACAGGAGAAAAGGTTTATTCATAGTCAACTCCCTCTTTTTGTGAAAACCCTCTAGCCACGAATTTGGCCTTGTACTTCTCAATGCTCCCATCAGCCACATGTTTGATCTTGAAGAGCCATTTAGAAGATACCACAGATTTTCCTTCGGGTCTAGGAACTATGTCCCAAACATCATTCTTAAGTATGGACTGATACTCTTCAGTCATAGCATCTTTCCAAACTTTTTGAATAGAAGATTCTTCAACACTTGAAGGCTTTGAATCAATGATCTGACTCATCAGAGCTACATAACTAGAGAATTTATTAGGTCTCTTGCTTTCTCTAAAAGCTCCTCTTGGGGCTACAAAACTTTTTGCCTCCTGCATTATTTTTCTGTCCCAAAGAGGTCTCTTCCTTCCAATCACGATATCTATAGGCCCATTAGTAGGCTCCAAGGGTTCAGTTGGATCATCATCTTCTTTAGATTATGGAACCTCCCTTTGATTCTCAGGAACATGGTCAACTTCCATATCCTGAGGAGGCTCTTCTTCATCAATCTCCCTATGAGATCCCTTGGATCTTCTGAATGCAACATCCTCCTCAAATGTGACATCTCTACTGATCTCAATAGTCCTCTGACTCAGAATGTAGATTTTGTAGGCTTTTGATGTCTCACTATAGCCTACCAAAATTCCCTTCTTGCCAGAAGGTTCCAACTTAGTCCTCTTTTCCTTTGGATTATGAACATACACTGGACACCCAAAGATCCTCAAATGACTTACTTCAGGCTTCACCCCAGAGAATTCTTCTTCAGGAGTTATATTTTCCAAGATTTTGTGAGGCCTTCTATTCTGTACATAGACCGCAGTCTTGGATGCTTCAACCCAAAGAAAAATTTGTAGGTCTTGGTCATGAAGCATGGCTTTGACTACTTCCATGATAGTTTTGTTCTTTCTCTCCACAACGTCGTTCTGTTGAGGATTATAAGGAATGTTAATCTCCCTCTTAATCTCTGCTTCAATGCAAAAGTTACAGAAAATAACAGAAGTGTATTCTCCTCCGTTATTGGATCTCAACACCTTGATCCTTTTCTCAAACAGGTTCTCCACTTGAGCTTTGAACTCTTTGAACCTTTCTAGTATCTCCTTAGATTCTTTAGATTTCAAGAAATAGATCCAAGTCTTTCTAGAGTAGTCATCAATAAAAATAATGTAATACAAGAAACCACTTGAAGATGCAATAGACATTGGACCACATAAATCGGAATGAATAATATCTAAGACACATTTGGATCTACTTTCACTACTATGGAATGGACCTTTTGTATTCTTACCCAAAGCACAGCCTTTGCAGGTTCCTTCATGCTTCTGGTTGAATTTAGGAAGGCTCGTCACCATCTTCTCCATAACAGGTAGCGCTCGATAGTGAAGGTGAGCCAACCTTCGATGCCAAAGATCGCCCAAACTCATGGAGTCATGTACTAGAGCTTGAATGGGGTGTGTGCATAGCCTATAGAGACACCCATGTCTAACTCCAATTGTCTAAGCAGTCTTGAAGTTAGAGTTCTTCACCCATATGAGAACTTTGCCTTCAGAAAAGGCAACTTGATGACCCTTGTCTTCCAAGGCTGAAATGGAAACAAGGTTTCGTTTAATGCTTGGAACGAATAGCACATCATCCAACTGTAAGGAATTGTTAGAATCCAAGTGAAGAGATGGATTCCCAACTCCCTTAACCAAGTAACTAGAATCATCTCCAATAATAACTTGTTCGCTAGAATCTTTCATCACCAAATTAGATAGATGCTCCCTAAATCCAGTGATGTGTTGAGAGGCACCACTATCTATCAGCCAAGTGTTGGTGTCGGTAGATATATTGCTTGAAAAGGCTGAATAGAATAGGTATTCGCTTGTATTCTTCTGCATGGAGGCTTCATCGACATTAGCAAAGGTCGCCTGCTGCTTAGGCCTGGAAGGACATTCCTTTGCAAAATGACCATACTTGTCACATCGAAAGCATTGGACCTTGGAGAGGTCTCTCTTCTTCTTAAATGTGGGGCCACCATCAGCTCCTCTATCTCTATTTCTTTTGAAATACCCTTTCTTCCCACCTTTCTTCTTTGAGGATTGAGTGGCAAGAACATGAAGATCTTCATTAACGAAGCTTTTCCCAATACCTCTTGTAGCCAACCTAGATTCTTCTTGAATACAGTCTGCCCTCAATCAATCAAACTAGGGAATTTTTGATCTTGCAATGATTCCCTGAATATAAGACTCCCTGGATGAAGGGAGACCATTGAGAGCTAGCATGGTTAGATCCTTGCTATCGAAAACATTCCCAATAGATGAGATATGATCTCTCAATTTGGTTATTCTCATGAAGTAGGCAATGATAGTTTCTCCCTTTGCCATCTTCAAGTGATGAAGTTGTTGCTTCAGTGCAAGAGCTCGGCTAGTGTTTTTGATCTTGTACATCTCCTCTAGGGTTTTGAACATATCTCTCACAGTCCTTAACTTGGATATGATAGGAACAATATGATCCTTCACCGAATCAACCAACATCTTCTTTGCCCTAGTATCTTTCTTCTTCCATAGGGCCTTTTCTTCCTCATATGTAGGCTTGGGGGCAGAGCTCTCCACAAACTCTGCCAATTCGCTTTCCTCCAAGGTGATCATGATCCTAAATCTCCATGAAGTGAAGTTTGATGCTCCCTCAAGCCTATCCTCAATCTTAAGACCATTCACCATCTTGACGAGTGAATAAAGATGAGAAAATAAAACAAGGGTATGGCTGATATAGTCACAAATAATCACAAATCTGATCAGGATCCTCTTCAAACCCGCTCTGATACCATGTTAAATTAGGATCAAATTAATAGCATAGAAATTTAATTCAAATTCAACACAAGAACACAACAAATACACTGGGAAAACCCTCCAACCTAAGGGAGAAAAACCCATCCAATATATCTCCTATATATTGATAAATATAACAGCAGCAATCTGCTTACAACTCAATGCCTCAATGAGACAATGAACAACACCTCTTCTAGATGCAATGATACAAATAATATGAGACTCCTTGAATCGATCTGCAAATACAAAACTCAATATGCTCTTAAGTCGCACTTCTTCTCCTTGAATAAACTTCGCTTCAACTTTATGATCAATGAATGAAAACCTCCTTATATTTATACACATGTCCAAGGAAGGAAACAGGTCCTTTGGAGAGAGAGGTCGGCCCAAAAAGAAAGACGCCTCTTGAAAATCGCATCACTTCTTGGGTCGGCCTCTAATAAAATATAATAATTATTATTAAATCAAAAAACATTTCATTACATATGAAGTCGGCCTCTTCATCAAATCAATTATACATATATAAATTAAATAGCCAAGCTACATTTAATTTATAATCTTCATTGAACTTGGCCTGGAAGTAGATGACTGTGGCTACATTAACATCAACACTACTTTTTCGACACAAAATATGATGTTAAATCCAGCACAAAAAATGGCACTGAAGAGAACATACACTTTGGCGTTGAGTTTTGCGTCGACAGAAGTTTCTAATTCATGAACTCAAATGCACTAAATTCTAGTGCTATTTTAGGTGCAAATTGCCTATTTTGTTGTAGTACAAATATCACTTGCAATTAAAACATCCTATCACACAAGATAAAAACAATTGATTGGCTATGAAGCCTAAGAATTCAATTGATGCAAAGTATTATTATTTATAGTTTATAACAAAACTCTTGTTATCAAGACAAGGATGAAACCCTAGAAGAAACTTCAAGATAGGATTAAATAGATCATGATTTGTGTCTTAATAGTATGACTTGAGACAAAAATCATGTGACCTAGGTAAGCTTAAGCATGATAGTGTGAATAGGGATCTAACAATAATTAATTAGGTGTTTACTTTTTTTACTCTAACAACTAAAAAAATGGTAATATAACTCTCAAACTTGAATTAAAACTTTTACAGTAGAAACCTAACGCAAACCCTAATTATTAAATGTGCTCAAGGCATTTATTTATAAGCTCTCTAAGAGAAACTCCTAGGGGAAAACAATAATAATATAATTCTTTGAAATTGTTTTTAAATCAAGTCTATCTCTATCCTTCTAAAATAAGGCAATAAACACTTAAAATAACCTCTAAAGTTTCTTTCTTTGATTTGGATGTCTAAATCAATGAATGACTTAGATACACTACTTTGTTGCTTTAAAATGCTAACTTTCCCTTTGATCAGGTCATTTATGTTAGGGGTTGTTCATGGTTTGTTGTAATTTTCTATTAAATACTTCATATTTGTAACTAATATTTTTCTTAGATTGATTAAACATCTTTTCACTCATTTCTACCACCATTGCAACCATAATCATCTTTCCTTAGTGGCATTACTATAGGAAATGTTGGATTTTACTGATGTCATTCTCTCCAACCATCATCGGTACTTTACTTTGTGTGTTCACTAATTTTATCACCATGTTTAGTTCACTTCCTTGATGGTATTTCCACTTTAAAATATTTTTTCATCTTTATCACATATTTTTATCTTCGTCACCAATTGAATCGCCCTTTTAGATTCACATGTGACCTTTTCCTTTTTTTCATTATCGAAACTAAACTTATTTTCTTCCTTGTTGAAATTTTCTACTTATTCAACCATGTAATACACACATTTCTCCTATTGAACTATTTTAAAATATAATTAACTTAGCACTTTGACTCCTTTCTAGTCACATTTTTAGCTATTTATCCACTCAAAATGCAACTTTATAACTACTTCACCATTTTGAAGTTGGAAATCAAACTTATGTTCACTTTGTGATAATTATATGTTTCTCCTTTCTTTCCCACCTTATGATAATATGTCAATTAGACAAAGTACTAAAAAAAAATTATTTGACTAACATTGGATTCAAAGTTAAAAAATTTGGCATTCCCTCCATCCTTCTTCAAAGCTAGAAATTCATGAACTTGATCGTCTTTATTCATTCTCTCCTCCATTAACTAACTTAAAATTAACATTGTCATCTTTGAGAAAAGTACCAACTCTTGAAAACTTGGAAATTTGACAAAAATGATACTTAAGTGGCATTAATAACATGATGAAAATGGCATAACTACTAACTACAATATTGACCCACGTGAAGTTTTATAGAAGTACTAATTTTGACAATAATATAGTTGAAGGTTTTCATGATGTTTTAGTAATCCTATAAATTTATGAGGATTCCTATATTTTACAAGCTCTTCCTTCATTTCTATCAGGGTTTTACCACATTAAACTTATATTTTCGCATGTTTGTACATTGCCTAGGGTTTCAAGGAATTTTTAATCTTTACTTTATCATATGTCTCTCAAAACTATCTAGGATTTAGTCATCATTTCAATTAGTTTTCAATCTATAATAACAACTAATTTTCAAGTATATGTAACAATGTTTTGAATGCCTTATTCATCCCAAACTTTTATGATGTATTTCATATCTTTGTTACTAAATTTCATCAAGTTTGGTGTGAGGGTCTCAAAAATTTCAATCTTTGAAAACCTTATGCTATGGTTTTTGGTTGGAAAGGTGAACATGGATAGTTAAAGTTTCAAATTCAACTATTAGTTAGGGTTTCATTTTTATATTTCCATCAAGATATTTGATTATGTATTTTGGATGTATATAATATGATTTTTTTGTTTGAAATTTTAATAGTGTTTTAGTTTCACTATTTTTAGTGATTATATTATTGATTTAGCACTAGTTTTATTGTGGGTTATTTTATTATGCATCTATTGATATTTAGATTGTGCTAGTATATGATCTTTAGTTAGATGTGATTGTTATTACATGTTAAGACTATCTAATTTATTCAAATTCACACTCAATTTTATATGATATTATTTTATAAGATCATATCTTCATGGTTGTTTATGTTTTGTGCTTTGGATATCCTTGTATTGTCCAAATATTTCTTTTATTTTAATTGAATGTGTAAGCACA
This sequence comes from Sequoiadendron giganteum, assembly GCA_007115665.2. NCBI lineage: Eukaryota > Viridiplantae > Streptophyta > Pinopsida > Cupressales > Cupressaceae > Sequoiadendron > Sequoiadendron giganteum. The sequence goes on along the minus strand of CM021107.1, from coordinate 210,953,166 downwards.
AATTCTCAACAATGAATAGTCAAAGACAATCAACATGGGTAAATGTGTGGATGTTTGGTTATCCCATCTCACTTAGTTTGCAAGTTAGGAGATGTGTCTTATTTAACCTTGTGAGCCTTTTATTTAAATTAATTATGATTTGAATTTATATTTATTATTTGAACTCAATTTTTAGAGTGACTTTCATGAATTTAATTAAATTTATTATTTACATGTGCATACTTTTTTAATATAATCCATTTTTTAAATTGCAAAAAGGTAATTGATTTAAAATATATTCTAAAATAATTTAAATTCCTTAGACTAATCTCAAAAGAATTTGAAAATATTGTATTTAGTCTTACTTTTAATAAGTGTAAAATACATTTTTACAATAACTAGTTTTAAGTGGGAAATGAAAAATATATATTTTATGGGATTTGGAGTTTTATAAAAAATATATATATTATGTTCATTACATTTTTTTTCTTTTTGTTTATGAATTCTATAATTGCTTTTAAAAATAAAATGAAGCTTACTTGGAAGATAGGAGACTAGATCACCTAGGATTTGTTAAAAGCCTGGTTTGTGTGCATTTTGGAAAGAATTTCTTCAATTGTTGATAGCATTCTTGAATAGAAATGATTTTCATTTTATAAATTCATGAACTTAAATTAAAAACAAAATGATTGTTGATACTTCTATGTGGCATGTCATTGCATTAAATCTTGTTGTCATTCTATTTGTAAGGAAGCTAATGTAGCAAAACAACTTCCTACACTAATATTGAGAGGATAGCTATAAAAAAAAAAAAAAAAAAAATTATATTTACATAAACTAAAAATAAATATCATTCATATCACAACACAATGATTTATGCAAGTAAAACTCTTTCAAGAGAAAAACCTTGTGCTCAAAATCTACACAATATATTATTCATAAATATAAAAGATTACAATAGACTTGTTGAGCGATATTTTCACAAGAGTATCACCAACCAAAGATCCAAAGGAAACTCAAAAATATGTAAGACTCTCAAACAACCTCCATATCAAACACCTAATATATAGGAGATACAATACATGAAACCATAAAATGGTATTTACAAAACCATGATATCAAACCACCCAAAAAGTGGCACCTAACTTATCTCCAATTCAATATTCCCTATGACGTGTCAAATCACACACCAAATGTGTAACCCCCCCCACCCCTTATAGTTAATTTTGTGTCCAACATGTTTCCACTTTTTCTAACTCAAGAGACCCAACCTCCAGAGTCCATAACTTCTTATCTGAGAGGTTGATTGATGAACCATTTGAACCATTAGAAATCTCATGAAGTGATCTTTCAAGCTATAACTTGTTTCACTAGTTACAACCAATTTTAAGCCCAAAAATGGCCTCTAAGTGCCTCAAACTAGACTTTGAAACTTTTAAAATTAAAAAAATTAATATCTTCAAAATCAAACATGATCTTAGGTCAAATTTTATTAGCACATGTTTATTTAGCCATTTTGGAGCTTTCGAGAAAAAATTTGGACCCATCCATGCATAAATATAAACTTACTATAAATAGTAACCTTTTGTAATTACAAGGTTGAGACACATTTTTCCAACATTCTTTCACTTGTCGAGAACCTTGAAAGATAAAAGGGAGTATCAACACCATGATATAATTTTTAGGGGCCATGAGGTCCATAGACTCTAACCACCATCTTAACTTTTGTATGCTCATAAGATTCATTGAAGAATCTGTAACACTCATCAAAGTTTCTACCTTAACTAGATTCACCCTACCATCCTCAACCATATCTCCAAAAAAATGATAATGTACATCAATATGCTTGGTATTAGCATGAAAAATTGAATTTTTAGCTAAACAAATCACACTCTAATTATAATGATAAACTATAATCTGCACCTTTTTTATTCCAATATCTTAACACAGTATCTTAATTCAAATGGCTTATTTACAAGTGTGAGTAGTTATCATATACTCAAATTCAATAGTGGACAAAGCAACCACAACCTGTCACTTACTCATTTGACTGATTGCACCACCAAATAAAGTAAACAAATAAGCATTAGTGGATTATTTGCTATCAACATAACCTATCCAATTTGACTCCACATAACCATGAATATCAAGGGAATTTATGTCTCCTATAAAATTACTATGATAACACAAGGAATAATATAAGGTACCTATCAATATATAAATTCCCTTTTAACTACATCCCAATGAACTCTACCAAGATTAGACAAATCTCTAGAAAGAACTCTCACTGCTTGGGTAATGTCTGGTCTAGTGTAGACCAATTCATACATTAGACTTCCAACTACACTTTGGTAAGATACTTTTATCATGTCTTCAATCTCTAATGGGTATGTTGGACAATGTGAAGCATATAACTTCATTCCAACTGTAAGAGGAACACACAATGGTCTACAATCATAAATTTTAAACCTCTATAAAATTCAATTGATATACTTACTCTAGTCAAGCCATAGTTTTTTGTTCACTCTATCCCTTCCAATTTTCATCCCAAGAATGTGTTTAGCTACACCAAGATCTTTTATTTCAAATTTAGTGGTAAGTTGAGACTTAAGTTTTGAATTCATTCCATTCCATTTACCAATAAATAACATATCATCAACATACAAAGAAATAAACTGGAAACAATCATCAACATATTTATAACACAATGATATGGTTTAAAATTCTCAAATCTCAAACTAAACACATGTATCAAATTTATAGTACCACATACTAGGACTCTATTTGAAGCCATACAAACATTTCTTCAATTTACAAACCAAATTACTTTTATTTTCACAATGTAGTGCTCTAGCTATGTCATAAATATCCTCCTCCAAGTCATGACTAAGGAAATTCATTTTCACATTAATTTTCTCAACCTTTAGATCATAATAAATAGCTATAGAAAATTAATTTGATGGATGTCATTTCTACAATAGGAAAAAATATCTCATCCTAATCAACACCCTCAACTTGAGACTAACATTTTGCAACCTGTTGAAATGCATAAGAAAACTGAGACAGGGAGTGAATCAGTTGTAAGCTAAAACTTCAAATCCCTTATTAACATTTAGATCCAAATTCATTCATCAAACCCTTAAGTCTATTATGATAAATTAGCATGAAAATAAAATAAAAAAACTGAAACAGCTTAACACCATACACAAGAGAACACTAGATTTACATGGAAAACCCAAAAAGGGAAAAACCACGATGAGGAATATTTCACAATATAAGTAATATTGCCTAATACAATAGGGCTCACTGCTTGAAGAAGAAAGGCTCATTTCCAAAATAGAAAGAAGAAAGAATGTTAAAATGAGAAAATTATCTCATAGCAACAAGAGAATCCACCACAACACCTCAACATCATCTGGAACTCTCAAAAAGATCAAGACACCTTCTGCTCACTGCATCCAGCAATCTCACATTATAGCTCACACTTAATTTCACATCTCTACACTCTACTACTCTGAATTTCACATAACAACTCTCAACATGATACCACACCCTTCATCTTTCATAAAATCATCTTGCATTTATACCATCAATGACTTGAAAAAAATCTTCAAGTCAGCCACACATGCCTCACACTTACAAATTCAAAAATAGGTCACCACTAAACATTCCTGCGATGGATAGGAATGAAAGAAGACCATAATAAAATATAGCTTGGACCCAAATTAACTCTCGCATACCATGCAGCACCTTCATCAATACTTAAATTCGTTTGCATGTAGTGTAAACATCGAGTTCGGTCGTTACCCGTATAAACACCATCGATCAATTAAGTACATGCTTCTCTTTCTATCAAGATGACATGTGAAACACATAACACACTTCTAGACAATCTATAACAATCCATGAACCACCTAAGATCCAACAAATTGTTCGCACCAAATCACACTAGTAAAAAACATTCATCTTGAACACCCAATTTACCTTCCATGCATACTAACATATGAAACTCACTCTGCACTACACCAAATCATGAACACTCTTGAATTATGGAAGATATAAAAAATATGAAAAACTTCTGAAATCTACAAGACCAAACATCAACTCACAAAGATATGCAAAGAAAATACATTGCTTCTAGACACCATTGCAAGCAACACTACAAACCCAATTCACACACTAGTGAATGTATCTCTCTCTGCACATCGATCCAAAAGTCCAAATTTTGGATGTAGAATATTTGAACACCTATGATCAACATATCTAAATTGCATAGGAAAATCTTCATCCTAGAATAAATGTGAAGCAAAACCAAAACACAACTCTGTTACCCAGAACATCACTGCAACACACCATTTCCTCTTTTTATATTTTTTCTCAAAAGCACTTGATAACCAAGAACTAGAGTCACATAATCATCATTTTCATCACATCCACAACAATAGATAGAAGCTTATCAAAGAAACATTAGAGGTTGATACCAGTAGCTTTACTAATGAAAACATAATGTGATGGGGAGCCCTAAACCTCAAGAGCACTCTTGCTCTTCCCAAGACCTATTCTTTGGTCTTCTTAGGGTATTCCACTCTACCCTACTCAGGGTTCTCTCCTAAACCCCTAACTCCTTCTAGGTCCTCCACCAATTTCAAAATTTTCTCCAACACTCCCATTCCACCACTGGGCTTCCTTGAGCTCCACACTGACCCAAATGTGTCCTAACCACTCTAGGGCTAGGGTAAGGTGACCTTGTTGTTCTTTAGGTTTTTTTCCTCCTCACTGATCCATTTCATTGGATACTTTCACCTTTTTCCCTTCGCTTTCAAGAATTTCTAGTTTCTAGGCCTTGTAGCCTTTTTGCCCCTTTTAGGCCTCCTAAAACCCGGTTTCTTGGCTTTTCTCAAAAACGGCCTTAACAACCCCCAAATATTTTTGCATATTACTTCTATTAGTACCCTAGGCTTCAAGATTTACTAGGTGTAAGGTTCTGCAAGTGTCCGTACATAGGACTGTCCTCATACCCCCTAATTTCAAGGGTTTCTAGAGTTTTGGCTCCTTTTTCCAACTTTGAGGGCTTCAATGACCTCCTCAACTCTCCTCCTTTCACACACATGTCTGGAATACATGTTCCCACACTCTCATTCTCTTTATTATCACAAACCAATCCATTTATCAGCTTTCTTTACTGCTGTCCTCTCCAAGCCACTAGCCAAAATGCACTTGCACTCCCCTAGTGTTTGATGAATTCAACTCTTCCACTGCAAACCAGGACTCCACACACACTATTTACACTGTAAAAATAGTCCCCTACTTGATTCCAAGTGTACATGGTAGCCTTTCCATGGGAATTCAAGTGGGGATCATGATTTCCAAAAACTAGCCTAAACCGGATATAAGGCCAAAACTCCAAAAACTTGCAAAATAGAAAACAATTGAACTAAATGGATAATCTAATGCTTCAAATAGTAAATAAGTGTCACAATGGAAAGCCTCAAACCATCAGACAAGACCTTTCAATCCAAAATTGATTGGATGAAGGCTCAAACACAAAAATTCACTCAAAAGTTGTTGAATTCCAATCACAAAAAATGCTCTCCAAGTCTCAATTTGTGAAAATGAAATTCCAACCCTGGTATTAGGGTTTGGATGACCTTATATACCTTTCTCCCACATTCTAGGACCCTTAGGTTGGGCTTAGAACATCATTAATGCCTTTTTTGAACTTTTAGGCCAAATTCCTAAGACAACATTGTCTAGTTTTTCATAATCTCTACACTAAGACTTTCCCAAACCTCAAAGCTCTAAACCAACCTAAGTTTGACATAACACACACATAAAAAACACAATTAGGACTTTACAATTAGTCCTTATTACCTTGGTGGTTGGCTAGAACCACCTACAAGCCAAAATTGCCAAGATCTTCCAAAAGACCCTTAAGGTGATCCTGCACCATTCTCCCACTACAACAAAGAAGTTAAGGAACCTATGGTGTCAGGAGCTCATCACTAATTCCATGCTTCTTAAAGTCACCTTCTGCTATCCAAGTAGCCTCTGACTCTGGTTGATGTTTCCACTTCACTAGGTGCTCCTTGTATGTCTTGTGCCTAGTCTTCTTCTCCCTTGAGTCTAAAATCATGTCCACTTGTGGTCTGATCTGATTAGGTACCTTGAGTGCTTCTACATCCTTGTTTATCTCAACATAGTACTGTTCTTCATCCATTTCTAGTCCTTTATACTTTATCAAGTCTTTCACATTGAAGATAGGAGAAATAGACATCTCCTTGGGTAACTCCACCTTCTAAGCATTTGATCCATACTTAGCCAATAATTTACATGGCCCTATCCTCTTCATCTGCAGATTGCTTGGTATGCCTTTCTTTAACCTTGCTTTGTTCAAGTATACCATCACCATATCACCTATCTCAAATTGTAATTATCTTCTCCCTTCATCTCTTTTAGCCTTCAACTTTTGATTAGCCTCTATCAATGTCTTCCTTACCTGCTCATGAACCTCTCTCATTGACAGAAAAATCATCTACATGACCACTGATTCCCTCATAACCTTTCAGTTCTCTAAGCTCAAGTACACCCCTTGGATGTAAACCATAGACTATCTCAAATGGACTCTTACCCATAGTCCTATTTGTGCTATCATTGTAAGCAAATTCTGCTTGTGGAATCACTTGCTCCCATCCTTGTCCATACTCCTTAGTTAAGCATCTCAACAAGTTCCCAAGTACCCTATTGATCGCCTCTTTCTGTCCATCCATTTCTGGACGATATTAAGAGCTATGAGACAAGTTGGTTCCTAGCCTCTTCCAAAGAGTTTTCCAAAAATGCCCCATAAACTTCACATCTCTGTCTGCAACTATGTTCTTTGGCAACCCATGTATCCTCACTACTTCCTTGAATAATAGGTGTGCAATTTGACTTGCATCATGTGTTATCTTGCATGGAATAAAATGGCTCATCTTGCTAAATCTGTCCACTACCACAAACACACTGTCAAAACCAGTTGGTGTCCTAGGTAGCCCTACTATGAAGTCCATGCTTATACATTCCCATGGCCTACTTGGGATGGGTAATGGCTGATAAAGACCTGCATTGCTTGATGTTCCCTTTGCCTTTTGACATACTCCACATTGTTCAACATATCTTCTTACATCTCTTTGCATTTTAGGCCACCAATAGAACCTCTCCACTGAGTCTAGTGTCTTGTTCAAACCAAAATGACCACTCAAACTGCCATTATGCTTTTCTTGGATTAGATTCTCCCTCATGGAACCTCTAGGAACACACAATTGTTTCCCCTTAAATAATAAACCATTTTGTAAGGTGTAATCAGCATATTCACTGTGAAAATGGTTCTCAAAATCAGTACATACCTTGTATAATTCTGAGAAATCAGAATCTCCTTCATATAGATCTTTGAATCCTTCAACCCATGTGCTTTATAACTATATCTCTTGGACAGTAAGCAACCTCCTACTAAGAGCATCAGCAACCTTGTTGTTCACCCCCTTCTTATGCTTGATGGTAAAGGTGTATGACTGCAAAAACTCCATCCACTTGATATGCCTCAAACTGAGCTTCTCTTGGGTGTTGATGTAAATTAAGGCCTGATTATCAGTGTATACCACAAATTTCTTTGGCAATAGATAGTGCCTCCACTTCTTAAGAGCCTGCACCAAAGCATAAATCTCTAAGTCATAGGATGAGTACCTCTACTTTGCTTCATTCAACCTTTCACTAAAAAATGCCACCGGCCTGGCTTCTTGGCTTAGAACAGCCCCAACTGCTATGTTACTTGCATCACATTCCATTATGAATGGTTTTTCAAAGCTTGGTAGAACTAGGACAGGTTGGGTAGCTATCTCCCTCTTCAACCTTTCAAATCCTTCATTGGCTTCTTTGGTCCACACAAACTTAGTTTTCAGTCCTCCTTTGATGGTGTCAAGAACCGGTGCACAGATTTAACTAAACGTTCTCACAAACTTCCTATAAAACTGAGCTAATCCATGGAAACTCCTAACTTTTGTCCCTGTCTTGGGAGTAGGCCAACTAAGAATGGCTTCAACCCTGCTCTTGTCCATTTTCAAGTTCCCTTGAGACACTACAAATCCTAGGTAAACTAACTCTTGCTTCATGAACTCACTTTTCTCAAGATTTATGGTGAGCTTCTCCTCTTCAAGTTTCCTCAACACTAGTTCTAGGTGCTTCATATGTTCTTCTTTTGTTTTGCTGAAGATGAGGATATCATCTAGGTAGACAACCACAAAAACTCCTATAAAGTCCTTCAAGACCTCATTCATCACCCTCATAAAAGTGCTAGGTGCATTTGTAAGCCCAAATGGCATCACCAACCACTCATATAACCCCTCTGTAGTTTTAAAAGCTGACTTCCATTCATCTCCCTCTTTCATCCTAATCTGATAATAACCACTTTTCAAATCAATTTTGGAATAGTACTTAGCACCTCCTAAATAGTCCATTAAATATTCTATCCTAGGAATAGGAAACCTATATCTAATAGTTATCCTATTTATTGCCCTAGAATCAGTACACATTCTCCACTTATCTCCCTTTTTGGGTGCCAACACAACTGGTACAACACATGGACTTATGCTCTTTCTGATGAGCCCTTGATCCAAAAGTTCTTGAACTTGCCTTGCTATCTCTTTGTTTTGCTTCGGTGTCATCTTGTATGCAGCCTTGTTAGGTAGTGTTGCTCCTGGTATAAAGTCTATCTGATGACTGATTGCTCTCTTGGGTGGTAGTGTAGCTGGTGTACCTTCACAAATGATGTCCCTAAACTAATCCAATAGTTGCTTCACTTCTGCTGTCATAGGTAGCTGATTAGGTGACTCTTCTTCCTTTGGCTTCAACATGATTGCATAGACAACTCCTTCTTCCTCCTTGATATCTTTTAGGAATTCCTTTCCACTCATCAAAAGGACACTAGTTTCTACCTTTTCCACTATGTTTTCTTCTAACAAGGACTATATTTTGTAAGTTACTCCATCCTTCTTGAATGAGTACTTATTCTCCTTGCCATTGTGTACTACCTCCCTATCATATTGCCATGGTCTGCCAAGCAGCAGATGGCATGCATCCATTGGTAACACATCACATAGTATCCTATCATGATACTTTCCTATAGTAAACTCAACCCAAACTTGTTCATTGACTAGTATATTCTGCCCCTTGTTCAACCAAGTAACCTTGTAAGGGCATACATGGGGTATCTTGATGAGTTTCAACTTTTGTACTGCCTCCTCTGATATGACATTATCAATAGACCCTGAATCTATGATGACCTTGCAAACCTTTCCTAGTATCTTGCACTTGACTCTAAAAAGAGCTCTCCTTTGTTTGTGTTCATCCTCGGTAGGTGCTTTGATCAAAATTCTTCTTAACATGAGATTCTCACCTTTCTCTGAATCTAGACTCACCTCTGATTGTTTGGAGTAGTCCTCTTCTTGAACATAGTTGATCTTCCTCTCACTTTGTGAAGATGTTGGGTTGTCAGGACACCTATAAGCCGGATGACCCAACTGTCCACAATTGTAGCATTTCATGGAAGCAAAATGAGAGCTTCTCCCAAAGCCTCCTGATCTGCCTCTTCCTCCATTGTTTGAGCTTCTACCTCTGTAACCCCCTCTGCTATTTGACTCATGGGATTGTTCTCCAACCTTGGAATCACCTTGGTTTCTATTCTCATTGCTTCTTCCACCAAAACCTCCTCTTTGTCCACCTCTAGAGTCTCTACCTCTTCCTTTACCTCTAGTATTAGAATCTTGTTTCTTTTTTAGTTTCTCTTCCACCTTAATAGCCATTTGATAGCAGCTATGGAGGGTAGTAAGTGTGAAAAGACTCAACTCCTCTTGTATGCTCCATCTAAGACCATTTAGATACCTAGTAACCTTGATGATTTCAACTTCTTGCACTCTAGATCTAAGGCTTAGTTTTTGGAACTCCTCTGTATATGTAGCTACATCTAGGTCTCTTTGTCTGATATTTTGTCTCTTCTTGTGCAATTGAATGTCATAGTCCTCAGGTAGATAGTTCTCCTTCACTTTAGCCACCATAGTTTTCCAATTTCCTATGGGTTTCTTGCCTTCCATCTCTCTTTCTTCTTGTAGAAACTTCCACCAAGTTAATGCTTGTCCTCCTAACCTTGACTTGTCTATCTTCACCTTTTGTGCCTCAATAACTCCATCACATTCAAAGTGATTCTCCATTCCCTCTATCCATTCCATAACTAGCTTTGCATCCATTCTTCCAGTGAACATAGGGACACATTCGAGTGCCTTTCCACTCAATGCCTTCAAGGCTTTGAGGAAGGGTTCCTTTGCTATTGGAGGGTCAGGTTCTGGTTCTATGTCCTCCTCCACTTGGTATTTACCCTTGTCTTTGTCCCCTGCCAATTGCACCGTCATCTTGCTTGTCGATTCAACAATTTCTTCCAGTTTTTGCTTCATCTCTTCCATAGCCTCTTCAAGATGCTTATTCTTCTCTTGCTACTCTATCAAGTCTCTATCTAGCTCTGCATTGGTCACCATGGTGTTCTCTCCTATAGATTCACTTCTCTCGAACATTCACTAATTTCAATTCCCAAGCCTTTATTGGCTCTGATACCAATTTGATGGGGAGCCCTAAACCTCAAGAGAACTCTTGCTCTTCCCAAGACCTATTCTTTGGTCTTCTTAGGGTATTCCACTCTAACCTACTCAGGGTTCTCTCCTAAACCCCTAACTCCTTATAGGTCTCTCCACCAATTTCAAAATCTTCTCCAACACTCCCATTCCACCACTGGGCTTCCTTGAGCTCCACACTGACCCAAATGTGTCCTAACCACTCCAGGGCTAGGGTAAGGTGGTCTTGTTTTTCTTTAGGTGTTTTGACTCCTCATTGATCCATTTCATTGGATACTTTCACCTTTTTCCCTTCGCTTTCAAGAATTTCTAGTTTCTAGGCCTTGTAGCCTTTTTGCCCCTTTTAGGCCTCCTAGAACCTGGTTTCTTGGCTTTTCTCAAAAACGGCCTTAACAACCCCCAAATATTTTTGGATATTACTTCTAGTAGTACCCTAGGCTTCAATATTTACTAGGTGTAAGGTTCTGCAAGTGTCCGTACATAGGACTGTCCTCATACCCCCTAATTTCAAGGGTTTCTAGGGTTTTGGCTCCTTTTTCCAACTTTGAGGGCTTCAATGACCTCCTCAACTCTCCTCCTTGCACAAAAATGTCTAGAATACATTTTCCCACACTATCATGCTCTTTATTGACACAAACCAATCCATTTATCAGCTTTCTTTACTGCTGTCCTCTCCAAGCCACTAGCCAGAATGCACTTGCAGTCGCCTAGTGTTTGATGAATTCAACTCTTCCCCTGCAAACCAAGTCTCCACACACACTATTTACAGTGTAAAAACAGTCCCCTACTTGATTCCAAGTTTCCATGGTATTCTTTCCATGGGAATTCAAGTGGGGATCATGATTTCCAAAAACTGGCCTAAACCGGCTATAAGGCCAAAACTCCAAAAACTTGCAAAACAGAAAAAAATTGAACTAAATGGCTAATCTAATGCTTCACATAGTAAATAAGTGGCATAATGGAAATCCTCAAACCATCAGATAAGACCTTTCAATTCATCATTTATTGGATGAAGACTCAAACACAAAAATTCACTCAAAAGTTGCTAAATTCCAATCACAAAAAATGCTCTCCAAGTCTCAATTCATGAAAATGAACTTCCAACCCAGGTATTAGGGTTTTTATTACCTTATATACCTTTCTCCCACATTCTAGGACCCTTAGGTCGGGCTTAGAACATCATTAATTCCTTTTTTGAACTTTTAGGCCAAATTCCTAAGACAACATTGTCTAGTTTTTCCTAATCTCTACACTAAGACTTTCCCAAAACTCAAAGCTCTAAAACAACCTAAGTTTTCCATAACACACACATCAAAAACACACTTGGGACTTTACAATTAGTCCTTATTACCTTGGTGGTTGGCTAGAACCACCTACAAGCCAAAATTGTCAAGATCTTCCAAAAGACCCTTAAGGTGCTCCTACACCATAATGCAACTAATCAAAGCATCAACTACACTCTTGCAACCATCTCACTCAAATATAAACATAAATGACAACACATAATTTTTCACATCAAATGACAACACCAACTGCTCATACTTGCAAAAATCTCCCCCTTTGTCATTGGTGGCAACACATGATGTGAAAAAACATCAAAGCCACAATATCTCTATACCATACCAATTTCCTTTTCTCTTTTCTCCCCACAAATAACTTATCTTTTATGCATTGTTCTCTCCCTCTTTGACATTAATTCTCATTACTCTCTCTCTCTTATTACTTATTATTTTTCATATGTTTCTCTCCCCTCCTATTTTCATCACTTTTTCACATCTCTCCCCCTTTGACATCAATGGAAAAGAACATAATGTTTGTACTATTTTATTATTTTCCTTTGTCATCAAACAACCTGCTTACAACTGCTCTGTAACACTTTTCCTTTACTACTCTGAATACTCCCCCTTAGAGAAACACACCAACCTACACCATATCAACTACCACTACCTACTCCCCTTAAGAGGTAGCCACCAACATCAGTCCAGAATAAATAATGAATCTTGAGATCCATTGGACTAATGCATCTCCTTATGCATCTAGTTCAAGAAAGGGAAATAATCCCCAACTTCTCTCGAAGATACTCAAAAGCATCCTTAGGAAGAGCCTTAGTGAATATATCAGCAATTTGATCCTTTGTAGGAACATATTCAAGCTTTTCTTCATTCTCCACAACCTTCTCTCTTAGAAAGTTATATCTGATTGAAATATGTAATATCCTTGAATGCATCACCGGATTCTTTGAAATGTTTATTGCACTTGTATTGTCACAAAAGACAGAAATAGGCTCATTATACACCACTTTGATATCCTTCAATATTTTTCTCATCCACAATACCTATGTGCAGCAAGATGTTTCTACAATGTACTCAGCCTCTATAATAGATAAAGATAATGAATCTTGTTTCTTACTTATCCATGATACCAATCTACATCCATGAAAGAATGCACCACCACTTCTACTTTTATGTCATCCACACAACCAAGCCAATCTACATCTATGTAAACACTCGATGTGAAATTAGTATCCTTTGGATACCACAGGCCATGATCTAGAGTGCCCTTCAAGTATCTAGATATCCTCTTCACTGCTACAACATGTGACTCTCTAGGATCTTGAAATCTAACCACAAGACAAACTGAGTGCATGATATTTGGTCTAGTAGCAGTTAGATATAGCAATTCACCAATCATTGATTTGTACTTTCTGTAATCACCCTTAGGGGATTTATTATTCTTGCTCAACTTGCAACCAATAGCCATAGGAGTACATACTAGTTTGGAGTCTTTCATTCCAAAATTCTTCAACATCTCTTTGGAATACTTTGGTTTTGAAATGAATATACCTTTATTTGTTTCACTAATTTGTAACCCAAGGAAGAAATTCATCTCCCCAAACATAGACATCTCAAACCCTTTATGCATCTCTTTTGCAAAATTCGTGCACATAGCTTCATTGCCTCCAAACATTATGTCATCAACATACACAACTATAATCAAGATTTGATCTTTTTCAACCTTAAAGTATAGGTTACTATCTACAGTACCTTTATTGAATCCATGTTGTATCAAATACTTATCCAACCTTTCATACCAAGCTCTAGGACCTTGCTTCAATTGACCATACAATGCCTTCTTCAATATGCAGACTATATTAGGTTTATCTAATAACTAAAATCCTTCTGGTTGTTCCATGTAGACTTCATCTTCCAACTCTCCATCCAAGAAAGTAGACTTCACATCCATCTGATAAACTTTGAAATCCTTATGTGCTACAAAATTCAAAAACTTCTTGATAGCTTGCATTCTTGCCACTAGGGAAAATTTCTCTTCAAAATCTATTCCTTCAACTTGTGAATATATTGCCTTTACACACAAGCCTTGCTTTGTTCCTTACCACTTCTTTATTCTCATTCAGTTTGTTTCTAAACACCCACTTAGATACAATTATGTTTTTATTTGCAGGTCTTGAGACAAATTCCCAAGTTTGATTCTTATTAATCTACAGTAGTTCTTCTTCCATATCTTTCATCCAATTTTCATCTTTCCATGCCTCAATCACTTTTTTAGGTTCAAATTTAGAAAGTAGACACAAATTTACCTCTTCTTTAGCAAATTTCCTTCTTGTTAGTACACCTTTATTTTTGTCTCCAATGATTTTTTCTTCAGAATGATTCCTTTGCACATACTTAGGGGTTCTAGGAGTCTTTTCTGGAGCTTCTTCCTCTTCTTCAAATTGTACTTCATTTCCTTATTCTTCTCTTTTTCTTTGCAATCAAGTTCATTTGATTCATATCCATCTATCACCACTGAGTTCCAAAAATCTCCATCAACCTTGACACTTAGACTCTCAATAATATTTCTTAATCTTTTATTGTAGCACCAGTAGTCTTTGCTTTTAGTAGAATATCCAACAAAGATTCCTTCATCAGACCTTGCATCAAAATTTCACAAATTTTCTTCATATATTCTGATATACTATTTTCTTACATACACTCTGAAGTATTTAACAGTAGGTATCCCTCCATACCATAACTCATAGGGAGTCTTTGTGTTTTTTCTTTAGCTTGAACTCTGATAAGTATGTAAATAATAGTATGAATTGTTTATCTCTAGTAGACTTCTGGTAGGTTAGCTTCTTTCATCATATTCCTTGCAACTTCTTGAACAGCTATGTTTTTCCTTTTAACCACTCCATTTTGTTGAGGAGTACTAGGGGCAGAAAAGTGCCTCTTTATGCCATGATTCTCATAAAACATATGAAATTCATTGGAGGTGAATTCTCCACCTTTTTCAGACCTTAAACACTTGATCTCCAAATCCATTTCAATCTCAACCATAACTTTAAATGCTTTGAATCTATCTAGAGCTTCAGATTTTTCTCTAAGAAAAGTAAGCCATGTCATCATTGAATAATTATCAATAAAAATCATGAAATACCTATCACCTTGAAGACTTCTTATTCTTGTAGGACCACAAAGGTCTGTATGCACCAATTCTAGTAATCCGGTAGAAAATTGTTCTTTTCCTTTGAAACTTCTTATTTTCTTTCCAATCTGACACTCCTTGTAGATAGCATTGATAAGCTTTGGAATATTTAGAAAATCTCTCACTTCTTGAACTAAACTGATTCTTACCAAGTTATCAAAATTAGTGTGACACATCCTCATGTACCATAACCAACTTTCGTTAATCTGAGTAATAAAATAATAAACATCAACACCCTTAAGTTTATAAACATTTTCATTTTTCCTTCCAACAACAATCATAATTCCAGACCCTTTTTTGATCTCACATCCATCATCCTAAAACATAATATTGTATCCTTTGCTACACATTTGTCCAACACTCAAGAGGTTATGCCTTAAACCTTTAAAATAGTAAACATATTCAATATTATGCTTATGATCAAAACTAATTGAACCTATTCCACATATCTTAGCACTTGAATCATCTCTAAATCTAACAAGTCCTCCATCATACTTTTCAAGTTTAATAAATTTTCTCATCTCTAGTAATATTATTAGATCAACCACTTTCAATGATCCAATATTTCTTATCTTTTCTAGCATGAAAAGCATATACCAAAATACCTTTAGTTTTATCCTTTCTCTCTGGAGGGAATTCCTTCACACATATTTTAGAGAGAAAAAATAGATTCATCTTTTAAAGCCATGAACAAACATTCATCATCACCATCTTCATAATCAGATTCATCATCAGAAATACTTGCATCCTCTCTAACATAATAGTTTTTCTTAATCATCCTACCTTTGTTCTCCTTGTTTTTGTCATTCACAACTCTATTTGTACATCTTGAAGCATATAGTGACCTATCTTTCCACAACTAAAACATTTGAAAGGTAATTTACCTATGTACTTACCAATACCTCTTCTCATCCTTCTCATAAAGTTATCCTCCACATCATCAATATCTTTCTAATTTGGTTCTTCAATCTTCTCTATTTTTGCAGCCTTAAAAGCAATCTCAACTTTTACACCATTGTTAGTACCAAAATCTCTCATTTCAAATGTAGTTAATGAGTCATACAATTGATCTCTAGAATATTGATCTAGATTTTGAGATTCCTTAATAGCAACAAATTTATAACTATAATCTTTGGTAATGGTTCTAAGAATTTTCTTTACCACTTTTGGTTTGACTTTTACTCCAAGACCTCTAATGGAGCTCACCACTTCATCTACCCTTTGCATAGTGCTTGTAATGTTTTCATCTTCAAATATCCAAAAGTTCTAAAATTTGGTTTTTAAATTTTGCATCTTATATTGTTTGAC
The DNA here is from genome assembly GCA_007115665.2 of Sequoiadendron giganteum. Taxonomy (NCBI): domain Eukaryota; kingdom Viridiplantae; phylum Streptophyta; class Pinopsida; order Cupressales; family Cupressaceae; genus Sequoiadendron; species Sequoiadendron giganteum. The sequence goes on along the minus strand of CM021107.1, from coordinate 210,936,742 downwards.
CATATCATCTCCTTCATAAATACTTTCCAACTTATCACAAATTCCTTTAGTAGTTTTCAGATCCATAACTTTCACTAATTTAGAATTCGTAAGACTACTCAAGAGAGTATACTTATCTTTTCTGTTTATTTCATGGGATTTAAGTTGAGCATCAATGCTCGAACCATTTGTAGGCATAATGTATCTAGTTTAAACTTATTTCCAGACAACATATCCCAGATGCTCCAAAAATCCTTTCATCCTTGCCTTCTAGAATGCATAGTCAGTTCCATCAAATATAGGGATCTCCTTCTTGTGCGCCATCCTAGATCTACCTCAAGCGGTTAATATTTTCTCCAAGGAACCTTGATCTAATACCAATTGTTGAAATGCACAAAATAATTGAGAGGTGGAGTGAATCAGTTGTAACCTAAAACTTCAAATCCCTTATTAATATTCAAATCCACAATCATTCATTAAACCCTTAAGTTGGTTATGATGAATTAACATGAAAATAAGATAATAGAAACTAAAAAAATTTAACACCATTTATAAGATAACACCATATTTACGTGGAAAATCCAAGAAGAGAAAAAAATAGAGTGAGGAATAGCTCACAATATAAGTAATATCATCACCAAATACAATAGGGCTCACTATCAGAGGGCTCACTACCCAAAGAAGAAAGGATAACTTCCAAAATATAAAGAAGAAAGAAGAAAGAATGTTATAATGAGAAAATTATCTCATAGAAATAAGAGAATCCACTACAACACCTCAACATCATCCACAACTATCAAAAAGATCAAGACACCTTCTGCTCACTACATTCCAACAATCTCACATTATAGCTTGCACTGCATTTTGCATCTTTGCACTCTACTACTCTGAGTTTCACATCACAACTCTCAACACGACACCACACCCTTTATCTCACATCAAATAATCTTGCATTTATACCATCCACAACTTGAAAAAATATTCAAGCTAGCCACACACACCTCACACTTACAAATTCAAAAATAGGTCACCACTAAACATTCCTACGATGGATAGGAATGAAAATGGACCATAATACAACATGGCTCAAACCCAAATTAACTCTCACATGCCACACAACACCTTCATCAAAACTTAAATCCCTTCGCATGTAGTGTAAATACTGAGGTTAGTTGTTACCCATGTAAACACCATTGATCAATTAACTACACACTTCTCTTTCTATCAAGATGACATGTGAACCACATAACACACTTCTAGATGATATAGAACAATCCATGAACCACCTGAGATCCAACACATTCTTCACACCAACTCACACCAGTAAAACACATTCATCCTAAACACCCAATTTACCTTCCATGCATACTAACATATGAAACTCACTCTGCATTGCACCAAACCACAAACACTCTTGAACTATGGAAGATATAAACAATATGAACAACGTCCCTAATCCACAAGATCAAACATCAACTTGTGAAGAAATACGAAGCAAATACATTTCTCCTAGACACCACTGCAAACCCAATTCACGCACTAGTGAACATATCTCTATTTGCACATCAATTTAGAAGTCCAAATTTTGGATATAGAATCTTTGAACACTTTTGATCAACATATTTTAATCACATAGGTAGATCTTCAACCTAGAAGAAATGCAGAGAAAAATAGAACACAACTCTATTACCCAGAACACCATTGCAACACATCATTTCCTCTTTTTTATCAATTTATTTCAAAAGCACTTGGAAACCAAGCACTAGAGACACATAATCATCATTTTCATCACTTCCACAACCATAGATAGAAGCTTATTAAATAAAAAATTAGAGGTTGACACCAATAACTTTACTAATAACAACATAATGCAACTAATCAAAGCATAAATTTCACTCTTGCAACCATCTCACTCAACTACAAACATCAATGACAACATAGACCTATTGACATTAATGAAAACACCAACTGCTCATACCTGCAACACAACCAATAATTATTTGTACTTCTTATTACCTCCATTTGAACCAATCTTTTTATTGAACACCCATTTAGTATTGGAAGTTTAAGGAGTTTGTCGTTGATATGCTTGTTGGCAACATGAGCATATGTATAGTGTGTAGATACAATGTTGTCATTAATGTCAGCATTGTGTTGTGATGTAAATATTGATGTATAGTTGGTCTATTGCATGTATGGATTTGAGATGATGGCAAACCAATATAGGAATGTAATTTTTTTGCTCCAATATAGAATAGATGAGTCAGTTATTTATCCAAGTGTCAAAATGCAATTTTCAGTGTACAGTGCATCAATTTTTGGGTCCGTATTTTTTCATCATGAAGTATCTTGCTTTGTGGTTCTAGGCAATTTTTTTTGAATGTCAGGAGAGTCTAAATCCAAAGTTTCATGTTGTTTTGACCTTCAGTGTAGAAGTTATGAGCAACAAGGTATTGGGTTTGCTAGTGACAGTGTTTCCAATGGAAAGTGTATTTTTTGATAAGTTCACATCTCACCAAAAAAGAATATTTGGTCTTGGGGATTTGTGGAAGTGCTTACAGGTGTCAAAAGGGTGTGTATTCTAAGTGGCATGATTTTTGGAGGTCCATGTGTCAGTTTGAGGATGATTTGTTAGTGAATTTTGATGTTAGGTCACCAACGGTGCCAATTTAATATGTTTGAGGTTGTATGGAGTTTTTGTTGGTGTGAATAAATGTCTTGTACCTAGTTAATTCACTCACTAGGTAATTAGGGTACATATTCACATGTTAAGTTTACTTAGGATATAATATTCCTTCTGGAAGTCTTAGTTAGCTTTTCTCTAAGTCTTATCTTATCTATGCATCATTTCCTAGGTAGTTAGATAGTTGTCACATGTGATAGGATTAAGACACTTGTCATGATCTTTTCTAATCCTATCTCACTCCTTGCCTATATAAGCAAGGCACCATATGACACAAACAATGTTAAACAAAATATCTCTACTCTATTTCTCCTGAAAAAGAAAGACAACATATAGTAGCCTAACTCGCAAGGTCCTGGTAGTTGGTTCTCAACTGTCTGGTGTCACTCAATTGGTTCATGCAACTGTAATATTCAATGGGCCTTTGCTGGTAATAAGGAATGCAATAAATGACTTATTCATGAAACTGTTCTTAATAAAAATGGGTTTTAAAATAAAATAAAAAGATAGATCAGGGTGTACATCAGTAAAACATGAATAAAACTTATCTAGTATCCGGACATATATCTTCAACAACGAATTTTTTTTTTCCAACAGATCAAGAAAACCATAGCATGATACAATTTACAGAATAGTCCATACTATTGCATGCATCTAAGGTGCTTAATTTAACATCACAATCACACATCATAAATATTTCAAAGATTCCAAAAGAACACACTCTCATTCATTGCCAAGATCATAGATCAACAGACTTTCAATAAATTCAATTCACAGATAATCTAATGAAATAATCCTTAAATCTGGTTTCTTCTAAGGATTTTCATCACAAAAGAAACACTTATGCTTCAACACAATCACTGGCATACAAATAGACTATAATTCATCAACCTTGTCCAGTAAATTCAACTCCAACACCATATTGCATGAAAACCTATATTTATATTCAACTGTAAATAAAATAACAAAGTATCTCTGTAAAAAACACTACGAAAAATTATATCTCCTACTATCAGGTGGCTAACCTTATTCTCATCAACCGACCCTTACAACATTATACCCCAAAGGTATTTATAGATGTACAAAAATCTGAAGTCCTTTCTATCTTAAGTCGATCCACCTTTTTAGGAATTTAAGTCTTCTTGGAAACTCAGATCAATTTGATCTCTAGTTCCCACTGTGATCATTTAGTTAAACTAGAGAGAAGAAGATAGAAGAGAAAAGAAATCCATGCACCTCTAAGACTACCAATCCTGCATGCGGAGAGGAGAAGAAAGTCATGCAAGCATGAGATTATCAATTATGCATGCGAAGTTTGCTCTGCAGTGTACTCATCGTAACTGGAAAAGACCTGTTGAAGCATATCCAAGTCCGGCCCATCAACCCAACTGTCTTCAAACTTGATCCTTTCTAATTCTGTAGCAACAAATCCTCTCATGTATTTTAGCTTTATTAACTCCCTTTTAGCAGCCCTTACTTCTTCTTTAATATCCATCAACAAATCTAACATCAGATCCTCTCCATCATCTCCCTTTTGCACGACCTCTTAAAGCCTATCATCCCATTTTTCTTTTATTTGGCTCAAAGGTAGGCCCTCCTTTACCAGCATATCAATATTTACTATAATAGCAATAACTATTTCTAACTCCTCAAACTGTTCATTCAGATCCTTGACAGAATCTTGAACTTCATTTTTATGCTTGTATAAAAAGTCAGTCCTAAATCGGACTATGTTGGAGGTCTTTTCCAAGAAATCTTTGTTGTCCTCTTCAAGTATTGGCTATTCTAGAAGAGTGGACTTTGGAAATTTATTAACCTCTTTCAACTTCTGGCTATATCCTCTGTACTCCTCCTCTTGTTCTCCCAATCCTTTGACATACCGATTCATCTCTTCTATTAACTCCTATGTCATCTTGTGAACCTCAAAACTATTGTCCATCACCTCACCTATTTCTTGATTTAGTTTATCAGTCCATCTATCCAACATCTCCGCCTTATTCCTTACTTGCACCAAATCATCCACCTCTTTCTTGCTAAGAAGAATTGGTGTCTCAATGGTGGCAATTTGTTGTGACCTTGGAACAGAAACACTCTTCAAGAAAGTATGCAATTGATCTAATTGAGCCTTAAGCTCACCCTTTTTCTACTTATCCTTCATCATTCTTGATTTAGTGGATGATGCTACCACATTTATCAAGTTCATTTGTTGATCTCTTTTGGGTCTCCCCAAGTTAACCGTACCCAACTGATAATCAGTTAGCTGCATGTCCCCTACATCTTTCTCCACCATCAATATTACACATTCAGCAATAATTTCTCCTTTGTTGGTGATTCTAGTGGAATGCAATATTTTGGCCTTCTTCTTGAGCCTTTCTTTTTCAATCTCCTTCATCATATCATCCCAATTGAGAGGTTGTGAGGGTGTCACTGATTTCTTTTGAAGATCCAATTTCAACCAAGTGGGAGCACTTGGAGTAGTGGTCATTATAATTGAAGAAGTAGCAATAGTAGAGGGTTGTGGCACATTCACTTTAGGTTGAGAATCAACCCCTTGTACCTCTTATTGTTCTTGCTCCACATTTGTCTGTGCAATATTTTCAGCTTCCTCGCTGTCTTTTTGTTCTTGTATCCTCTTGTCTTCTTCTTCCTTCTTCAATTTTTCTTCTTCTAATCTTTTCTCCTCAAGTTCCTGGTTTCTCTCTTCTTCCAATGCCTTAAGTCTATTTGCATATTTCTTTTCCTTTTGCAGCTGCTTGATCAGCTCCTCGGCATCTTTCTCTTTTTGCATACATTCTGCTTGCTCTTTCTTTTTATAAGCCTCTTCAAATAGCTTCAATTTGGCTACAAGGACTTCCCTTTCCCTCCGTTTCTTTTCCTTTTCCTCCTCTAGATCATGAATTTTTTGTACTAACTCCATCTTATCATTCTCTTCTTTAATCTTGAGCTCCTACTCCTTTTTCCTTTGTTGTTTTTGCACTTCATCAGCTCTTTGTTTGGTTTCTATTTGTTGTTGTTGAAGCAAGGCATCAGCTTGTGCCTTAGCATCTATTACCTTTTTCTTTTCCATAGCTTCTGCATGTGCTTGAGCATCTGAAGCTTTCTTTGCTTCCTCAAACAGTGCCCATTGATCTTCATCTGTTAAAATATGTTCAATTTCCTCCTCTAGAGGCATCTTTCTCTGATAAGGTCTCATCAGAGTCCATTTTAACATCATGGATCTCCAGCTCTACTCCTTTTCCCTTTAATGCCTTAGCTATACCATGAAGAGTTCCTTCAGGAATCCCTCCTCTTGGTTGCTTTGTAAGAGGGACTTGAGTAGATGACTCACCTATTTCTGGTGTTGAAACCACAAATCCTGTTTGGGCATCCTCTTCTTGTACTCCAGGTAAATCTTGAGTAGAGGCTTCAAGCTCGATCTCTTCAATGTCAAGAGGGAAGAACTCCAAAGGCTCTTTGGAAGGAAATTTCCTCTTGATTCTTTTATATCCCTTCCCTTTCTTAGGAGTTGGTCCCTGAGGATTTTTGGTTCTTAGAACAGCCTAGTGGATACTCCTATCCAAGACTGGTCTCCCTATTTTCTTGATGTCAATGGTCTCCTCACCATCCCAATCTACTGGATCCAAACTTTTGGTGCCAATATTCAATGCTTCATATGATGGATCCAACACAACTCCATCATCTACTAATGTATCAGGAATGTCATCTTTGATCCCAAATTCTACCATGAGTGAAACAGGAAACCTCTCATAATTCCTTTTCTTGAGGTCATACTCATCCTGAAGATCACTCCAGAAGTCCTCTAACAGATTGAAATGTTTGTCAAAAACTGAAGGCAGCAAAGCATTTATTTTCTTCTTTGGATCAAAGTGCTTTCGAGTAGTATACAAACCCAAATTCAAATGTATTAACTCACTGCAAACCACCTTAGCTCCCACAAGGTGTGGGCAGCTGTATTCACCCAATTGCATGGGAAATTTATGGCAACCTGTCTTGTGTTTTAACCCAAATCGGGCATTGACCCCTAGAGCTTGATAGACAAACTCCATCAGAACGATCCTGTTGTTGCAACACCTCGGAAGTAAGTGGGGATGACCTTCAAATCCATCCAGCCTGAAATAAGTGAACCTGGGGTATTGGATATACCAACATCCCCATTATGTGATAAAGGCCATGGCTTCCTAGCTCAATCTGTATCCTGCATCTCTATTAAGCTGGTTAATGATTACATATAAGAATGCATCATTAACTCTCCTAAATTGTGTTTCAAAAACCTGTAGGGATAGTTGATCATAATGATTCCATACTTTATTTTTTCCATCAACTTCTCCCAATATTCCTCCTTTGTTCAAACCTAGAAAGATACCTCCTCTAGCTGCTGCATAGACAACATAAGAAGTCATGAAAAAGCTCTCGGTTTCTCTTATTCTAGTTAACTGGTCATGAATAGTATCTAAGACAATCATTGGCCAATCAAACTGTTTCATGCCATTAAAGATTGTCTGAATGAAAGGAAACATCCATTCCTTAAAATGAGATACATCCCTCTTCCCAAAGGCTCTAGACAACATCATTATCAGGTCCAATACTTCTTTATAAAATTCTATCCTCTTTGGTTGATCATGAAGCTTGGTCAAAGACTTCTTCTCTATTCTCAACCACTTCTTATTCAAGTGAGCCTTGTTAGCCTCCTTGTATTTTCTATATATACCTAAAGCATCTACCTCATTCAACTATACTAGGTTCTTTGGATCAGGGACACTAAACATGTGCTGAAACATTTGAGGAGTTAGATCAATAATCACATTATCCTATGAATCCATACATTGCCTAGTGGTTAGATTGTAAGCTCCTACTGCTGTCATAATCAACTCCGGGCACTGGATAGATAGAGTAAATACAGTGATGTGAGCCAAGCAAGACTCAACTATTCTTCCAGTTCTTCTTGTCACATCCTCGGTGAATGTTTCTGAATATAACTCCTCAAAATTGAATGGGCCTAGATTGGTGTCAGTTATATCAGACCAATCAGATTCCACTTTGCTTGCAGTGACAGCAGGACCCCTATGGTTATACCTCAAGGTATAAGGTAACTGCTCTGGCTTAATCTTCTTAGGCTTAGTTGTTGCCTTTGAAGTTTCTACAGGCTGGTTCCTTTGGAAAGCTTCTCCTGATACTCCTGAAATTCTTTAGCTTCCTACAATAAAACCTCAATTTAGATCCTTGAATAAATATCACAAAATATGCTTTAAAATCTTACCCTTCATATATATACCGGAAGCGGAACCAGGCAAAAAAAACATTATAAACAGTCTCTCTTAAAACACTCGGGATCGAAGCCAAAACCGTTATTGAGATTACATTAATAACACATGGGACCGGATTCGGAATTGTAATGGTAACCGGAGTCAAGATCGGAATGGAAACTATTTTGGTTTCATGAAGATTTTCTAATTTCACATTCAGTTCTGGTTCCACTTCCGATTAGGTCACTGTTATTTTGGGAGCCTGCTTCTAACTATAAGCGGAGTCAGAGACGGGATGGAAAATGGAATCGATACTTATTACAAAACACAGTTCAAAGTCTAAATCAATTATGATCCCACTTCCACCTAAAATAACCATGACATCATAAGTGATCTTAACAGTTTGATAAACAACTTCATGATTTAAGGACTAGGTCATACCAAAACGAAAGGGGCTTAAAAATAACCTAAAAAGACCATCCCCATATGACCGAGAGGTGACTGTACTATTTAGGGCATCATATTTAAAACAAGAATGCATCCAAACCCTAAACTAAAACCCTCGATTTCAAATAACCAAGGCACAAATTTAACCCCATTTAAAATAAATAGATCGATGTGCAATAGGATGCTAAGTAAAAATTTCAATTTACCAAACCCTACTCACTGTAAAATAGTAATTAACCTATGCATTTTAAAAACTAGGGCACCACAATGCGGTCATGATTAAAATGTGAAAACGGTCGTGTTAAAAACAAACAGACAAGAAACAAAACCATAAAAGCAAAATAAGAATAAGAAAAAAAAAAAAAGGAAACGAATCACATGAACTTACAGAGAATCACAAATTCGCACGAAACCAAACAATCTGAAATGAACAAAAATAGAAAACGTGAAATACAACGAAAGAGGAGAATAGAAAACCCTACCTCAAACACAAATAAATAGGTTAATTCCTTGTAGCAATCCGCATGCAATTGTCTCTCTTTCGATCGATTCACTCGCACAAATGCTCCACTGCAACTCTGGTTCACTCTTTGATCTTTTAACAATAATGATGATAACTACCCATTAATCCCTAATTAAGGTAAAAACTCAGAGTTTCACGCATGCATGGCACCTATAATTAATTCCATAAATGTGGTAGAGCAGAGTCGGAACTGTAGAAGGAATTGGCACATTATTGTTGTGCGACTTTAGTAAAGTCAACGACCACAAACGGCGGGAGCGGAATCTAAATGAAACATGATTCGGAAACTTGTCTAAATTTCCAACTTGGTTCCCGTTCCGGTTCCGATTCTGTCAACAAAGAAGAAATTGAAACAAAACATCAAAATAAAAAAAAAGACCGAAATGAGAAAAGTAAACACAAAAACCTAAGTTAAAAAGAAAGACCAAAAAGCGGAGGCGGAAGCAGAATGGGATTTGATTTTGAAACTTCAAATAAATTTAGACTTAACTTCCACTCTGGCTCTGGCTCCGACAAAGACAAAACAAAAATAAAAAAAAAGAAGATTGTCGGGATGGGGATTGGAACAAGTTTTGAAAGAAGTTTTAAAGCCCGATTCGGTTCCGACTATTCCGATAGAGTAAACAAAGAAAAAGAAAGTGTTGGAAAAGAAAGACTCCAAACTTTTTTTGACAAACAACCAAGGACAAAAACATAAAGGGGGACCCATTTTGACCAAAGCAAAAGATGGGGTGGTTATGCATGGCATAACAGGCACCATATGTACTTTTTCATATTTAGTTTGGCATTCTTGCATCCTTAATGATAGCATGATATTTCTGCCATTTTTCTCTTGTGAAATTTATTTTGTCATGCAGGTGATTCTAGGGTGTTTGAGGATCTCACCATAAAATCCTACATGGTATCAAAGCTTCATTGTTGTAGACTTTTTCCCAGATCTAAGGGACCAATCTTGGCATGAAATTTGTGTTGGGTGCGAGTTGTGGTCTTGAGAGTCTCACCATTGAATATATGGCATCAAATAAAGTCAAGATCGGCTTTCATTTCGTTAAAATCTGACATATTTCAATGTCAAATCTGCAAGGGTTTGATGCAAGCCATTTTTATTAGAGCCATTTTCATTTTTTATTCAGAAATCCTACTTCTACTTATTTGCAAGAAAAATGATTTATGGGTTTGTTCTCAAGGTCGAAATCTCATCTAGGTATCTTTTATATTTTGTATATAGTGAGAAATTATTACAAAAATAGCTATCAAATATTCCAATGTGTCTATTTTTCCATGTGAAGTTTACTTTTTTTACCAAATCGCATGTTCTAGTTTTTGGATTCAAAAATGATTTCTAGGTTTTGTTGATAGCATCAAAATAATATTTAGGTATCCATTATTTTTTGCATATAACAAGTAAATTTTCCAAAAATCAAATTAAAAGGGTTGTGTCTACATTGTTGATTGGCACAATTTATCCCTTTTTTAAAAATTCATTACTTGAGCATACGACGTTCAATTTTTGAAAACTTTATATCGTCAAAAAGTTGATTATGTCCTCTACACAACTCTAAGGTCATTTTTATTCATAGAGGAAGATGTGAAAATTTATCAGTGCATGCACTATTTCCTTTTTGTGTGCATTATATTTGTATTTTCTCTGCACTTCATTTCAGTTCCAGATCATTTGTCAATCAACTGTTGCTTCATAGATTCCAGAGTTGTGCCAATTTGTGAGTTTTTCAATGTTCCTTGGTATCAAGTCTGTTTTTGCTTTATCATGATTCTAACTTGAGTCCTTGAATGACTCTAATATGGTTTCTAGCAAATAAAAATATATTTCCTTGCTTTTCAAATTAAGGATTCCAGTGTTACTCCACAGTGTACTTCCAATGCTTCTCTTTGTAGCAGATTATCTCATTATGGAGGGATTGTATGATCTCTCTGGTCATCCTTTGTGTGGATAGAGATTGATTATATTTTTTATGGATATCATTATTGTATTTATTTCTCTTTTGGGGAGGATTTTTGTCCCACTGGGTTTTCTCCTTTTCTTTGTTTGTGAGAGATTTTATTTTCATATGTACATAGGTACATAACATGACCTAGTAGTCGAGACCCATCCTTGCATCCTTTCATTATTTTCATAATAATCTTTTGTCCTAAGTTGTACTTAAGGGGGGGTGTTGGTGTGAATAAATACCTAGTTAATTCACTCACTAGGTAATTAGGGGACATATTCAAATGTTAAGTTTACTTAGGATATAAGATTCCTTCTAGAATTCTTAGTTGGATTTTCTAAAAGTCTTATCTTATCTATGCATTATTTCCTAGGTAGTTAGTTGTCACATGTGATAGGATTAAGGAACTTGTCATGATCTTGTCTAATCCTATCTCACTCCTTGCCTATATAAGCAAGGCACCATATGTAATTTTCCATATTCAGTTTGGCATTCTTGCATCCTTAATGATAGCATAATATTTTTGCCATTTCTATCTTGAAGAAGTGATGTAGGAGCATCCAGTGGTGTAAGGGCAATCCTACATCACCCAAAAATATATTTACTTTCATTTAGATTTTTGTAGATGTTGTTGCATTTCTGGATACCCTTTTCGTCGAAGAAGAAGTCCCAACTTTCAGAACTGCTTTTTTTGCTCAACTACTATTTTTAGCAGGTATGAATTTGAAGGCGTGAGAGGACAAAAATTTAAGGGAAGCTTTAGACTATAATAAGATTCTCTTATTTGTGTGTGTATTTCTGTGTCTTGGGTTGGCACCCTCATCAATAAGTTATTTTGTCTTGCAGGTGATTTTGGGGTGTTTGAGGAGTTCACCATAAACTCCTACAGTTTCAATAAGTATTGATTCGTCATGTGGGAGCTATTATAGGTCCATGTTGATCTATCTGATGCATTACAAGTTTTGAATTAAGGCATGAAGTGTGTATGATTGATCTTGATCCAACAAGTTATTATTTTGAATGGTACATCTAATCAAGCCAACCTAATTTATGTTGTAGGTTATTGCAAATGTAATGGGTATAAGTAGAAGATAATTTTTGGTGTTGAAAGTGGAGGACTAAGGTGTGTGTGTGAATTCCTAATGAGAGAATGTGAACATGTTGTGAATTTAGAGCAAAGCAGAGTATTAGAGTAGAGTAATATGAAGTTTGTTTATTTAGTGTTTTGAGCTTCAATGAAACTATATTTCTTTCATATTGTAGATGCATTTGTAGCAGTTCAAATCTTGGCAGTGAGCCACCTCTTTTCTTCAATCTTTATTTCATTTTGTTGGTAGTGATTCCAATAGTATAGTGAGTCTACCTAGTAGTGATACTTTCTATAATATCTTATAATCGGTTATAATATATTGTGAGTTAATCCTCTTCGTGGTTTTCCCTCTTTAGGTTTTCCACGTAAAAATATGGTGTTTGTGTGTTATGTGGTTTTGATGATTTCTTGCATTCTTTTATTTATTACTACAAATGAATTATTATGCTTGAAATGAATATTTAAATGGTTAAATTGTTTCAAAGAATACTGATTCACCCCCCGCTTCTTAGTATTATGGGTGTTCAACATTTACAACCAACAATTTTTCATCCTTCAAAAAAAAGTACTTGATATCATGTATCATTATTTTTCAAAGTTCTATTTCTTCATCCATAGAAATATTCCATGACTTTGCATCATTCATACCTAATGCCTCTCCTACAAATATGGGTTCATTCATGTTAGTATTCAAAAAATATATATCTTCAATCATCAAGTGAACACCTTCCGGGTGGTTGCCTATGCCTTATAGACTTTTGAACAAGCTAAGTTGGAGTTTCTTCCTCCTCTTTTGAAGATTCAAATATAGATGATCTCTCCTCAGCTTCTTGTCTATCTAGGGGCCTTGATTTAGCTTTCTTAGGTGTAGAAGTAAGTTGAATCACATCTTTTTGTTCACTTTATTCTAGTTGCAATATAATAGAAGACTTGGTTTCTCTCAAAATCATGCTTTTACTAAATATTATGTTATGTGTAATAGGATCCCAAAGCTTGTATTATTTCAAACCATAACTATTCTTGATGAAGATACATTTCATAATCTTGTTCTCCGACTTTTTTTGCTTCTCCTTTGGCACATGTGTATATGCCTTGCAACCAAAACTTGCAATATGTCTCAATTAAGGCGTGTGACCCGACCATGCATCTATAGGCATTTTATCAGCAAGATTTATTTTAGGAGATTTGTTAATCAAGTAGCAAGTAGTGGAAATAACTTTATCCCAAAACCTTTGTTCTAGACTAGAACCACTAAGCATACCCCTAGCCTTCTCCATCAATGTCATGCTTTTAAGGAAGCTAAGGTAGTGGAACAACTTCCTACACTAATCTTGAGATGAGGATTATGCAAAAAAATCTCAAATATTTAGAATAGTTATAGAAATAAACATAAATATCATTCATACCATAAGATAGTGATTAATGTGGGGAAATTTATGAAGAAAAACCCCACACACCAAAATCTACCCAATATATTATTAAAAATCAAGATGATTATAATATATATGTAGATAAGCTCCCTTAGAAGTATCACCAACCAAATATTTGGAGGCAACTCAACATCTATAAAAATATCACACTCAACTTCCATCTCAAACACCTAATATATAGGAGATACAATAAATGAAACCCTCAAATAGTATTTAAAAAACCATGAACCAAAACTACCCAAAATGTGGTGCCCAACTTATCTCCAATAAAATATTCCCTATGATGTATCAAAACACACACCAATGCACATAACCCCCCTTACAACTATTTTATATGTCTTTGTCTAGCACATTTTAAAATTCAGAAGACCCAACTTCTAGATGTCATAAATTTTGACCTAAGAGTTCAATTGATAAACCATTTGAACTGTTGGAAAGCTTGTGAAATGCTTTATCAAGATACAACCTACTTCATTGGTTACAAATACTTTCAAGCCCAAAAATATGATCTAATTTCCTCAAAATTTACTTTGAACCTTTTAAAAATGAAAACTTTAATATCTTGAAGCTCAAACATGACCTTGGGTCAAAACTTTACCAATATATTTATTTATAAATTTATTAGCTTTTGGGAAAATTTTGAAGCCATCTATGCTTAAATATAAGTTTATTTAGTAACCTTTTGTAATTCTAAGTTTGAGAAACATTTTTCCTAGCAATATTCATTATTTTTGCAAGTACATTTTACTATAGAGAATATAATTTTGTCTTTTTTCTCTAAATGCAACAATATATACACAATTTATAAAAATCATTAGAAAAAAAAATTATCGCCATTGGGATTCCTCAAAAAAATTATTTTATTTTTATTCTACAACTCAACCATTGCTTTAAGCTCTTTAAATCTATTGAAAAATTCAAATTTAATCTTCAAAGAATATACCCATGTCCTACTATGATTATCAATAAATGAAACATAATATGTGGATTTTACAATAGAAGGAATGTCTACAAGACCAAACACATCAAAATAAATAAGATCCAACACACCACAATATTTATGAGAACTCGATATAAAAAGAATGTGATTTTTTTACCATAAATACAATTCTCAGATAAATCAAAATCAAGATGACAATCAGTCAACCCTTAAATAAGGTTTTTTATTTTTCAAGGTCCTTAGAACCTTTTCTCCAATGTGTCCAAGTCTTTGATCTCATAACATAGTCTTCTCTATAGGAAATTTTGATTCTAAAGAAAGAGCGACCTTGGGTACCTAGAAGCCATGACCATTCACTAAGATGAAACTCTCACCATTTCCAATGAAGTAGTCACATACTTTATATACAAGTATTATTGAACTCAGTAATTTATGCATCAATCTTATACAATGTGCCAAATCTAACACCTTTAAGATCACCATAGTACCTCTAACCATCTTGCATCTTGCATTTAAAAAGACTACTTGCAAACCCACATCTATTAGTTTGCTCAAAGATAATAAATTTGGTGCTAATCTATGGATATGTAGTATACCATTAATCATTTTTATTCTACCATTAAGAAACTTGATTCCAACTTTACTATAGACAAGGATATTTAAGAATCATCGCCCAATTACATACCTTCATATTCAAAAAACCAGTCTCTATTAGAGGTCATATGGAAAGATGAACTTGAGTCAATTAACCATGTATCCTTACCTACACAAACGGCCAAAGATGTAATGAATGTATCACCATCTTCCTTCTCAAAATTGGAATCAAAATCAAATATCTTATTTTTCTTATTAATTTCTTCTTTGCACTCCTAATGGAAGTTTCTAGGCTTACCACAGTTCCAGAAAATAGCTTTATAATTTTTAGGAGATTTGGATCTCCCCTTGGACTTATATTAATCATGTTTCTCATCTTATTTCCTTTTTTTCCTTAGATATTCCAAAAAAATTTAAGGCCTCTATAGCACTGATGGATACCTTCCTCCTCATCTCTTCAGAAAATAAAGAACCCACAACGTATTCAACTTTCAAGAAAATAAAATTACTCCCAATAGCCATAATGAGAGAATCCCACGAATTAGGCAAAGAAAAAAGCAAGATCTGAAATCTCTCCTCATCCATTTTTACACCAACTATTTCCAATTAAGCCATCAACATACTTAATGCTTCCAAGTGGCCTGCAATTCATCCACCCTCTTCCATTCTTAAGGAATCTAATTTCTTCCTCAAGGAAATATTATTTATAAAAGGTTTAGCTTGATATATCTCATCAAGTTAATTATATAGTTTCTTTGCAGAGGTCTCTTTATGGAGATTGATTAAAACATAGTTTTTCAAACATAATTTGATTAGACCCTTGGCTTTAAGTTCCATAACATCATATTAAGTGGCCAAAGTAGCGTCATTAGGCCTTGAAAATTTCACATCAACATCATCCCACAAATCTCAGTACAAATATTTCATCTCTAGCTTCCATATATCAAAATTGTTACCAGTAAAATTTCATGCCTCTTTTCTCCTTGATGTACTTTCCATCTAAAAATTTCTACAACAAAATCACAAATTATCTTCTACACAAACTCCCGCTCAAAATTGGATTAGTTTAAAAAACCCAACAACCTAAAACTAAAACCAAAGGTGAGCAAGCTCTAATACCACTTGTAAGGAAGCTAAGATAGTGGAACAAGTTCCTGCACTAATCTTGAGATGAGGGTTATGCAAAATATTTTAGATATTTACAATAGTTATAGAAACTAAACATAAATAAATATAAATACTATACATACCGCAACACAATGATTTACATGGGAAAAAATTTATTAGGAGAAAAATTCCAAACTCCAAAAGTCATTCAATATATTATTTAAAAATTAATAAAATTAAAATACTTATAGAGAAATATTTTCACAGGAGTATCTCCAACTAGAGATACAAAGGAAAGCCAAAATCTATAAGAATCTCACACACAACCTCCATCTCAAGAACCTAATATATAGGAGATACAATATATGAAACTAACAAATGGTATTAAAAATCATGAGCTAAAACCAGCCAAAAGGTCATTTCCAACTTGTTTCCAATAAAATGTGTCTTATGATGTGTCAAAATACAGACCAACGTGTGTAATTCCCCCTTATATCTCTTTTTTTGTGTCCAACACATTTTCACATTTCCCAATTTAGGATACCAATCTTCTAGAGGCCATAACTTTTGATCTAGGAGGTTGATTAATGAACCATTTAAACCATTGGAAATCTCATGAAATTCTCTATCAATCTATAACCCTCTTCACTATTTATGGCCACTTTTGGGCCCAAACTAGCCTCTAATTTCCTCAAAATAGAATTTCAAACTTTTACAAAAAAAAACTTCAATATCTTCAAATTCAAACATGATCTTGGGTCAACACATTACTAGCATGTTTATTTATCTATTTTGTAGCTTTGGGGAAAATTTAAGAACCATCCATGCTTAAATGTAAACTTACTATAAATAAGAATATTTTGTGATTGTAAGATTGAGATACTTTTCTCTAACATTCTCCCACTTGTTAAACACCTTACAAGAAAAAATAAACTTATAAACACCATTATTTAATATATATGGACTATGAAGCCCATAGACTCTGACCATCATTTAAAATTCTCTATTCTCATTGGATTCATTAAAAAAATATGCAACATTCATCAAAGTATCTACCATAATTAGCTTCACCTTTTTATCCTCAACTATATCTTTGACAAAATGATATTATACAAAAATGTGCTTGGTCTTGGCATAAAAATCTGGGTTCTTGGCTAGACACATCACACTTTGAATTTCACAATAAACTATGATTACACCTTGTTTTATTCCAATATATGAACAAAATATCTTAAGCCAAATAGATTATTTACAAGAATGAGTAGTTTTCATATACTCAAATTCAATAGTGGACAAAGAAACCACAACCTATTGCTTACACATCCAATTGATTTCACCACAGAATTGGTGGATCATCTTCTATCAACACTACCTATCCAATTTGAACCCACATAACCATGAATATCAAGGGAGTGACTGTCTATTATAAAATTATCATGATAACAAAATTAATACTCTAAGATACCCCCAAATATCTAAAGATCTCTTTGAATTGCATCAGAATGAACTCTACCAGGATTGGACATATGTCTAGAAAGAACTCTCGCTACTTGAGCAATATTTGGTCTAGTGCAGACCAATGCATACATCAAACTTCCAACTACACTCTGGTAAGGTTTTTTCTTATGTATTTCATCCCCAATAGGGATTTTGGACAATATGAAGTATATTACTTCATTCTAAATATAAGAGGAACACACAGCAACTTACAATCATGCATTTTAAATCTTTATAAATCTAACTTGATATACTTACTTTGGCCAAGCCATAGTTTTTTATTCAATTTATCTCTTTGGATTTCCATCCCAAGTGTAACACAAGAAAAACTATAAAATAAATGAGGTTAAAGAAATACAAATAATTAATCTAAAACTATCCTACATTAAACAACAAAGAACGAAGGAAAAAGCTTAAACATAAAACAATCTCACCAAAGATTGATGTAACTCCATGAATAATATTTGTTGTCCTTCTCCATTTCGTCATGATAGTATTCTTACCCTCAAATTTTCAGTATGTGTGCAAGTATATCCATTGATGTATGTGATTATAGAAAAATATCAAAGATTAAACAAGTTGCTTCCAAAAGTATATCAATTTCGGGAGGAGTTGAAATGATGAAAGCTAAGTCAATTTATAGGAAATTGATCATTCAAATGAGAGGATGAGATTGAAATATAGATAGATGATTCAGATTAAAATATTTGACATGCATTGAGATAAGTGTTAGTACTAACGTGAGTGATAAAATCTAAGAATGGAGATCAAGATTAAATAATAATTTAATCTCTAGTTGAAAGTATTCAAAAATTAGAAGAATGATGTTTGCATGAAAAGGATAAAGATAGAATAAAGACAATGATTTGTTTGAATGCACACATAAATTAATTAATTAAATAAAGATATTTAATTAATAAATATCTACATGCATAAGAGTCTTAACTAGATAACTGAGTGGTTATGACAAAAAGTCTCTTTGTAGAGATGGTCAGATATTGAATCAAGAGATAACTGATTGATTTGAATAGATCTCAAGTCAAGTGATGAGTGAATAATTAGATAACTAGGCGATTATCTAATCAAAGGAATATTCGAGGAATAATTATTTTAATGAATTAAATATTCAAAATTCGGAGATTTAATTAAATAAATAAATATTTATTTAATTGACTCTCGAAAAGGTTAATTGAATAATTCGAAATGAATTAATTATAGTTAGGAATGTGATAAAGGATAAATTAAATAATAAATTATTTAATTCAGAAAGGGGATAAATTAATTAGTGACATAATTAAATAAATAAGATTTATTTAATTAATCAAGGTTGAATAAAGGTCATAATGAATTAATTAAATAATTAAGGTTATTTAATTAATAGAAGAAAGGTGACTATAGAAAGTAATTAAATAATTAACATTATTTAACGACGGCCATGGACATTTAGAAATTATGTCAAAAATGGTGCTCACATGCCTAGACCAATTTTTAGTGTCTACAGTTTGTCCCTCTTTGATACAATGTCATTTCGGCCTTTGTGTCAAATAAAATTATTTAAATCATGCCCCTGTCGTGCCCCGGTGTGAAATAGGTTAGGGTATGCCCCCTCAGGAAAAATGACAATTTTTGAAAAAATATTGAAAATTTTGGAAATTGTCCCAATTAGGTAATTTGATAGTCAGAAGTTTGATGGTGGTGAAAGAAATTGATTTCGAGGTGATCCAATCAAGAAATGGATGTTGGAAGTTGGTAGCTTAGATGTCCAGTATAGAAGGTTTGAAATAAATCCCCCCAAAACCCTAGGTATAAATAGGATTTGAGGTGAAAATCAAATCATTTGCACCCTAAACATTTGAAAAACCTTGATTTGAGCTCTGACCTTGGAGTGAAGATGTCGCCTATTCCATACGCCAAGCATCACAGATATCGGATCCAAACTTTCAGACACTCCACTGACGCAAGACCCCCAGTATGAACCCTTGAACCAACTTTTGAAATTTTGTTTTTCACGCATTTTTAGGCATTTAATTTTAATTTTTCAAATGCGTCACTTGACAATCAATGCATATGCATTCGTACGTGACACATGTGCAAAAACATGTCTAGGTCATATTTAGGTCAATTAGGAAATCAACGCATTTGAAAATTTATGCATCGCATTTGATATTGGCATTATCGCATATTGGTTTTTGAAACGCATTTGATTTAGTGTGATGCATTTGCATGATAGATATGATAATAATAACACCTCACATTTGCAAAAGAAATGACACATATGCCTGATAGATTGTTTAGAATAGTTGTGTGATTCATGTGAGATAGAGCACCGCATATGCATTTTTATACAATGCATCTGAGATTCTGCGATACATGTGCAAATTAGAATGACGCATTTGAGATTGCGCACCGCATTTGATGTTAAAACGATGCATTTGATTGTCAAGCTTTTCAAAAAAATTGTGATGCAAAGATGAACGATCTATTTTCTGACACATAGCATTTAATGCCCTTGCAGGTTGTATTAGATCCGATTTACACCCGGGAGTGACAGTAGACAACATACGAGCTCAAAGACGGCCTATAGAATGTCAAGACATACCTGATATGGAGATTAGGGTTGCATCATGTTTGTACTATGCCCACCATTCGAACGAAAAAAGGTATGCTTATTGTACTTTGTGAGAGGTGGCATTCTGATACCTCCTTGTTTCATTTGCCTACTGGAGAGGCAACTGTCACATTAGAGGATGTATATAGGATTTTGAGATTTCCCATTAGGGGCAAGAGAGTTATGTATGATACCCAAAGGGGATATAGAGAGATTACTAGGTTTTATGTATATGATGATATTAGGTGGCTAGGTATAGAGAATTACGAGATTAGATGGCATGTTTTGGTGGAGATATATGAGAGGATAGATTGCATGCTTTGTACATTGATTGTTGGTATAGTTCTTCCTGGCCGTCAAGGTCATGGATTTATCGTTGGGTGGGGGAGATACTTGTTGGTATGCTAGAGTGGGAGGTTGTGTATGCATGGGGGCCATGTTTACTGGCGATGTTGTATTTCCACATTCATGATATAGCTTATAGAGACACACATTCGATGAGTTGTGGCACCACCCTTCTGACAGTCTGGGTGTGGGAACACATTGTTGTGTTCCATCCCCCAGTCACTTCTGAGAGAGATACCAGATCACCCTATGTTTTTCGTTATGCGAGAAACATTATATAGAGTCATGTTGGGGATACTGGTTATTGGAGGAAATCTTTGGACACTTTGGTTCAGTTTACATGGAGACCATATATGGATTGTGGTCGATGGTCGGATGAGGACATACACTTGCCATTTTGTCGGCAGATGGGGTATTTTATTGGGAGGACAGTGTTGAGTGTACATATTATTCAGAGGCACCTTCCTGATCGTGTTTTGACACAGTTCGAAGAGGTTTAGGATGAGCCTCGAGGGTGAGCTGAGTTCGCTCGATCTTCCAGAGAGGTTCCATTATGGGGGCCTATGATTCTGGTTGCTATAGTTGAGGCAGCTATTCAGGATTTATAGCTTATGTCATGGGGATGGAGGGGTGGTGTGGCAGATCCTGGGACTACATCCGCATATGATGCATGGTGGGAAAAGAACTATCCCATTCCATATACAAATCCAAATCAGTAGGCTCTAGTTGAGAAATGGGGGATAGGGCCTAGAGGTTGGTGTGGAGGAAGGGTTGGATGCAAGGGAGGCAGAGGATGCGATGTGATGGTAGAGGAGGAGGGGGTAGAGGTGGTTGTCATGGTCGATGGGGAGGAGAGGTGGATGAGTAGGTGGACTATCACCTATTCGTGAGGCAGAGGTTGAGGGTGAGGATATACCCATGTTGGACCTTAGCGGTGGTGGAGAGGCAGAGATTGGAGTGGAGCATGCAGTTGTGGAGGCAGGGAGGAATGATATGGATATTGATGTCCTCAGGATTTTGGTAGGTTAAGGTGTAGATTATTAGGAGGAGGAGGTGGTGATGGGGGAGCAGGAGAGAGAGATTCGAGTTGGGATAATTGAGGGCTGGGATGCAAAGGTAGAGGAGGGACCACAATGAGATGTTGAGGCTCCTATGGATAGTATTATAGAGGCCTTGGAGGAGAGGGTGAGGGTTCTTACTACAGAGTGGGATGCTCTGCAGATGGAGACAAACAACGCCATCTTAGATAGGGATCAAGCAGTTGCCTACCGACAGGAGACAAAGAGGTGGTTTGTGGAGTTGAGAGCCTTATGTACAGGACCAGCTATAGCATTTTCTCAAGAGTTAGTCTGAGTTGGTGACATGGAGAGGTACTATATAAATCTATATGAGGTAGAGGTTCCACCTTAGAGACGAGCTGCTAGTTATTCCCAGGCACATAGTGGCATTTCTCAGAGCTGATCTCATAGTTAGACACAGAGTATAGAGGGTGTGGTAGGACCACCAAGGACAGGACCATATGATAGGCCCCCTTCTGCACAGCAATAACTTCCTCATCAATCACCCCCACATACACCACATGGGAGCAGTGGTAGCACTACACAATGGCATGTTATATTTGTACACATTGTATTTTGATCACAGAGCCTGTGAGCTCCCTTTTTATTGATATATTCTGGCATTGTACGGTGACACATCTTATTTTGAGTGATATTTATATCATTTTTGGTGGTGATTCATATGATTTGCAGTTGTTCTATATGATGATACAATTTATTTATATGATTATGCAGTTTATTTCTATATGATTTATGCAGTTTTCTAGATGATGTATATAAATGTTATGGATTATGATGTCTACTCATGATGTTTCATTTCCTATGCTGATGTATTTATATGATGAAATTTTCTATCTATATGATGATGGATGCATAGTATTGACACATGTGATGAATGTATTCTCTTCTTATGAAGATGAGATGCAATATGATGCTATTATTTATGATGCTATGTGGATGTATAATTTACATAATATTATAATTGGTAAATGCATGTATGTCATGATTATCTAAATGCGATGGATATGCATATTTTTGTATTTTTAAATGCAGCATAAATGTATGTTGTACTATATATAGACATATGACAATGTCAGCATAATGGTAGTAAAAATATATGCATATGCAAATCATTTTTTTTTTTGTGTGTCGCAAGACTCCATCATTATGCAGGATAGAAGAAATGTTAGTACGGATTATTTGAAATGTTAGTATTGAAAAATGGGTATTAGTAGAATGTATAATCTTCAATATTTTTCCAAATACATACTAATCCTTGCATTAAATCATCATTGTGTGGGACATGACACAAATGGATAGTACACACCATGATATGAGATAGATCATGATGTACAAAGTCATCCACTTGCGAAAATAGATAGTCATAGACAAGGAGTATCTAGATGCATACTAAGGGCTAAATTTCCCCAGTCTTTTTGTCAAGACAAACCACAGACAACAATCAAAGAAAAAGATATATTCAGGATACATTATTGCTCCTCTAAATCCTTCATGGGACATCCTCGAGAAAGCTAGTAGCCTGACTTAAAAACAAATTTAAAAAGGCAATTGACAAACAACAATCAAAGAAAAATAGTTCAAAAACATCCTTGCTTCTCTAAATCCTTCAGGGGACATCCTCAAGAAAGCTAGTAACCAAACTCAAAGACAAAGCCATCAAGATAAAACCAAATAAGCAAAAAATGTCAAAAAATCCAATAAAAATATTTGCCAAAATTTGATCTGTTGTTGTTTGTTTGATAATTTGATTGTTTGACATAGCCTGATGTCAGGGATGACACATACCATATAAGACGTTGAGTTTGGTTTTGACTTTGTGACTATTTGTGTAAGGCATGACAAAGTCTGGTTTCAAAAAGACACATACCGTATAAGACGTTAAGCTTGATGACATTGATGCGACAAGCTACATAAGGCTATGATAGTTGATGATGTCCATTCTCAAGAAAGACACATCTTGCATAAAACATAAGTTTGATTGTATTAGCAATTGTTTGATCTGACTTGATGACATTGCTGACATATTTGGCTTGTTGATGCGTGACTTGTCTTAATGTTTTTACTATTGCTTGTGTGTGTTGACAGTGCATGATACGACGTACCCTAAAGGACTGACCTAGTGCGGCCTCGGGGGCTCATCGATTGATGGCCTTGCATATTTTGTACATGCAAAGACCTTGTAGCTCGACTAACTTTGATTGACATGCATGATTAATAAATATGAACTCAACATTATGATATGTGATGTGTGTGATGGTGAATGTGATAAACACTAATGGACTAACCTAGTATAACCTCGGGGGATCATCAATTGATGGCCTTGCCTACGTTATACATGCAGAGACCTCGTAGTTCAACATGACCAATGACTTTGACATGTACAAAAAATGAGTCATGATTTTATGTGTGTGATATGTGACAAACCTACTAAGATGAACCTAATGCCTCGGGGGCACATCATTAGATGGCCTTGCCTACGTCTAGTCACAGAGGCAACGTAGTTCGACTATGTCTATGACTGACTTGACACAACTGACTCTGACTCTGTTTTTGGAGTTTTTGAAATGTTTTGATTTTTTTACCCTTTTGGAGTTTTTTTATGTTTTTGAATTTTTCAAGACATTTTTTTACATTGGGATAGTAAGTGCAAGGACCAATTGACACGGGTCAAGGATTTGCTCCTAGTCGGGTATAAGACCTATGGGATGGAGTGGAGAGACAGAGTGGATTTGATGTCAATTGTTCCAAGTTATTGATAGGACAACCATTTATTATGGGTGATGGTGGAAAATTCTGATTGGAAAGATGGTAGACGAAGGAGCAAAGTCGACTACACATGGCGCATGTTTGCCAGGTTTTCACCATGGTACTTATCCATAGCGCCATCAAACTAGTTTTCACTATTGGACGTATTATTTCCCTTTACTATTTTATTGATTTTTCAAAAAAAAAATTGGTGTTACAAATACGCCTATTTGCCAGGTTTTCATCAAGGTAACAATTTTTTTGTTTTTTGTTTTTTTTTTGTATTTTTATGATTAAGACAAAGTTCTCAAAAGCTATGCATAGAACCTCTTCAAATGAAGGTTGTTAATTGGTGAAAAACGTGGTTCTCCTTCAAGGGTTGAGGGTTGATATGCTCCTAATCTAAAGGCTTCTATAACAAAGTAAGGCCCTAACCAGTTTGGTTCAAACTTGCCTAGATTTTCTCTTTCAGCTTGATTCTTTGGGTTCTCCATTAAGACCAAGTCACCAATGTCAAAATGTCAATTCATAACTTTCTTGTTATAGTTGTGACGAAGACAGTTTTGATATGCTTGAAGATGATCTAGTGACTTTTGTCTCCATTCATCTAGGAATTCTAACTCATGTAGTTGTGACACACGGTACTCTTCATCATCAATATGACCTTTCAAAGATACCCTTAGGGAAGGAATTTCAACCTCAATAGGTAAGATAGCTTCAGAACCGAATACCAAAGAGTATGGAGTGGCATCAGTGGGAGTACGGATGCTTGTACAGTAAGCCCATAAGGCAAGATTTAGTTGTAAATGCCAGTCATGACCAACATCATTGACAGTCTTTTTAAGGATTCTGATGATTGTTTTATTAGATGCCTCTGCTTGGCCGTTACTTTGTGGATACTATGAAGTGGAAAACTGATGTTGGATATGGAATTCTTCACAGAGATGGCAGACTTCTTGGTTTTTGAATGGATGGCCATTGTATGTGATGATGGATTGAGGAACACCATACCGATAGATTATGTAGTTTAGGATAAACTTGGAAATTTTTGTGTCAATAATATAGGTCATAGGAATAGCCTCAATCCACTTGGTGAAGTATTTGGTTGCGGTTATGATAAACTTATGGCCATTGGAAGATGGAGGGTGCATCTTACCTATGAGGTCAAGTCCCCATTGGGAAAAGGGCCATGGTGAAGTTATCGGATGGAGCTCCTATGCTGGTGCATGTATCAAGTCTTTGTGTATCTCGCACTGTCGATATTTCTTGATGAAGACATATGAGTCCTTTTCCATTTTAGGCCAATAATAGCCTAATATCATAATCTTCTTGGCTAAAGTAGGACTGCTAGAATGGGATCCACAGATACCTTCATGTACCACATGTAAGGTTGCTTGTGCTTCTTCAGCATCGATACATCTCAAAAAGGTATTATCTAAGGAACGTCTATAAAAGGTATCTCTAATGGTGGTATATTTGGAATACTTACAGATAAATTTCCTATGCTGGTTATTTGATAGGTCTAGGGGTAGGATTTGGGTGAGGAGGTAGTCATATATGTCCTTGTACTATGGGAAAGTAGGACCAAACATCGTACACACCATCACAGAATCGGGGACGTCATAGGCAGGGACCAAAAGTTATTCAACCTAAAACTTGAATTTAGGCACGTTGCTAGGAATATCCAATAATGAACCAATAGTTGCCATAGCATTTTCTGCCATGTTCTAAATGCGGGGTATTTGTTGAAAGCTAATGTTATCAAAGTATTGCTTAAAATTGTCTGTCGTGCGCTTGTAGGGAGCAATTTTCTCATCTTTAGTTTCATATTAGTCATTGACTTTCTGGACTACTAGCTGAGAATCTCCATAAACATGTAAATGCTTGATCTTCCATTAGACTACCATTTTTAATCCTGTTGCAAGGTCTTCATATTCTGCTATGTTGTTTGTACAAGGAAAAGAAATTCTAAATGACTTGGGAATAGTGTCGCCTTGTGGTGTAACAAAAAGTATACCAACTCCTGAACCATGATTAGTGTGAGACCTGTCAAAATATAATTTACATGTGGTTCTTTTGTCAATGGTGAAGATGAACTCATCAGGAAAATCTACAAATAGATGATGGTCGTCCTTAATTGGTGTGTTTTCCAACTGATCAGCAATTAATTTCCCTTTTATACCTTTTCTTTCCACATACTGGATGTCATATTCACTAAGTATCATCACCCATTTAGCCAATCAGCCTGTTAGTGTTGTTTTACTTAGGAGATATTTCAAAGGATCTATCTTGGTGACCAGCATGGTTTGCGGTTTAGCATATAGTGCCTAAGTTTTTGAGTGGAAAAAACTACTGCAAGATAGGCATGTTCTATCTTACTATAGTTTAGTTCATATCCCACTAAAGTACAGTTGATATAGTACACTGCCCTTTCATGACCTTCATCATCATTTTGTGCAAGTAAGGCTCCTAGTGCTGACTGAGTTGCTGATATATAGAGTATCAAAGGTTAGGTATATGTTGGTGGCATTAACACAGGCGATGTGAGCAGCTAATCCTTGATCATTTGAAAAAATTATTGGCATTTGGGTGTCCATACAAACGGTATCCCCTTTTTGAGCAAATGCTGGTACGGATGTATCTTGTCTGCTAACTATACAATGAATGTATCTTTTCTGCTAACTATACTGTAATCTCCCTTGTAGTTCTTAGCTGACTGATGTTGGCTGGTGGAGGCATGTCCATTATAGCCTTTACTTTTGTTGGGTCCACTTCAATGCCTCTTCTAGAAATGATATATCCTAGAAGTTTTCTTGATTTAACGTCAAAGACACATTTTTTTGGATTTAGCCTTACTTTGTAATTTTCTAGTCTTTGGAATATCTTGTCTAAGAATTTTAAATGATATGCTCTTGTCAATGATTTGGCTATTAGATCGTCGACATAGTCTTCCATGAGAGTATGTAAAAGGTCATGGAAAATAGTTGTCATGGCACGTTGATATGTAGCTCCAGCATATTTGAGCCCAGAAGGCATAACATTCCAGCAATATGTTCCCCATGAACATGTGAAAGTTGTCTTGTGTTGGTCATCAGCTATGATTTTTATTTGATTATACCTGGAGAAACCATCCATGAGGGATATCATCTCATATCTTGTTGTAAGGTCCACTATCATGTCAATGTTTGGTAAAGGGAAACCATCTTTAGGACATGCCTTGTTGATATCTTTGAATTCAGTACAAATCTGAATTCCCCTAGATGGTTTGGTTACTGGCACAAGATTTGAAATCCATTCTGCATAGTCTATGGATCTGATGAATCCAACATCCAATAGTTTCTTAAGTTCGGCTTTGACTAGTAGAGAAATTTGTGGATGCATATTTCTTAGCTTCTTCTTGATGGGCTTAACAGCTAGTTGTAATGGTAAATGATGCAATATAAGGTCTAGATCCAGCCTGAGCATGTCGGCATATGACCATGCAAAATTTATCTGTCTTTTTGTAAAGAAGTCTTGAAACTCTGGTTGCTTTGTCTCTATCAAGGATCCTGCAAAGTATATTACCTGAGGGTTTTCTTCAGTGTTTATGTTAATCTCGATAGGTTCTTCAACTAACATTGGTGACTTTTCCTAAGAAACTAGGAGAATGTTCAAACCTCCATCCTTAGGTGCCTCAGAGAGGTTTTCACCATTGGATGCGTCCTTTATTTTTACTATTTCTTCGTCCAAAGGCGCCTTTCAATTTTCACCTAGGGACTTGTCATTTTCATTGTTTTTCTTTTTGTTTTCACTTTTGTGACTGGAGGTGTGAACAAACTCCCCAAAATATTCCATGTCATCCAATTCTTTGGTAAATCCAGCTTTATGATCCCCACTAGGTATGCCTTCTCGAAGTCCCATGAACTCAGCTATCAATTCGTTGTTCTCGAATATGTCTAAGATGGGTGTACCTTGTTGATCCCAATCAATAATTTGGGGATATACGAGGGGCATGTCATCATTGGAATTATCAAATGTGGAGGTTGACAAGGTGAAGATAGAGTGGTTAACATGGTCACAGAAGTTTTGGACTAACTCCTTTTTGTTCTTTTTCTTAGGGACAGGTGAACTTTGAGGTGGGACCACTATAAGGGCTAGGTCATCAAAAGATGGTTCGTTAGGTACCAAAGATTTAGGATCAAGGGTTTCCCAATAATAAAGGTTAAACCATTCTTCTTTTGACAAGTACTTTTTAGGACAGTGGCTAGATGGATTTGGTGAGGGTCGTAGCATTTTATCAAGTTCCCCAAATAACTTATTTAGGTGCATCATGTTGGTAGAGGAAAGGGAATCCCATTCATATTCGTTCGAGTCAGAGGAGTCGCAATAGAATGGGTCAAATGGTTTTCGGGATATCTTGATGTCTTCATAAGCACTTACTTCCTCTTGTGATGATAATGAAGTACCAGGAATACCAATTCTAATTGGTTGAAACCCTAGCCTTAGGCCTTTTGGTGTTTGTGAGACAATGATGGGTTCAGTCCTTCCATTCTGATGTAGCCCTAACCCACTATGTCCATCATATCCATTTCTTTGCATTATCATGAAGCCTTTTCCATATCGATCCTTAGATATTTGAATAGGCAGTGGAGGGTTTTCATTGTCTTCATTATACAACCAGGAGGTGACATCTTCTTGGTCCATAGCTTCTTTACTTAACTCTCCCCATTTTGTGAATGGCATTATAGGAGGGACATGTATTGTGATAACTGATTGTTTCTTATCTAATGTGGGTAAACCAATGACTTGGGAGGAACCAACTAACTAATACAGTAGGATGCTTTCATGTGATATTCTCCATAGCCCTTATCTTGGATCTCGACCTTAGGATTGGATGATAGTGGTTGTGATGCAATGGACTTGGTAAGAGTTGATGGATCAACATACATGGATAAGGTAGAGGATGAAGCCTCTTGATTAACTGGCACCTGTTGTTGTGGTATTTTGTGTAGGCTTGTGCAGTATTGGAAAGGATCTGGATCACCATCAATTGTGATCTTTGTGTCATTGTACGGGAATTTAAGGCACTGATGATAAGTGGAAGGTATGGCTTTCATTGCGTGTATCCAAGGTCTACCCAACAAAAGATTATAGGGAAGGGTGAGATCCAAAACTTGGAAACTAGTGTCCATATCTGTAGGGCCAATCCTAATAGGGAGAGTGACAACTCCTTTAGATGATCTTCCCTCATCGTGGTATGCCTTAATGACTATACTCTTAGAGGTTTCTATGCATGCTTCTAAGCATCCTAATGCCTTAACCAATTTCAAGGTGAAAATATTCAACCCTACTCCTCCGTCTACCAAGACTCGTCTAACTTTTGTTTGATGGACAAGAACTTTAAGGTGTAATGGGTCATTATGATTGGTCTTCTCAGTTGAATAATCTTGCTGAGAGAATGTGGCATGATGTGAATTGGCTAAGTATACTACCATTTCTTCGAAACGATTGACATCTAAGTTGGGAGGGACTATTGTTCTTTGCAAGGATTTGTCGAGAATGGCTCAATGATCTAGCGATATAGTCAACAGTTCCAAGATGGATATCTGTGTTGGGGTCTTCCCAAGCTGGTCAAGAAAATTATACTTAGGCTTGGAAGATTGTGTTTATGGCTTTGATGAAGGACCTGGAAGGGTTATCTTAGTTCTACATGTATTGACAGCACATTCAAGATGCTTCTTTATGGTAATGGTATGGATATTTTAATTAGCAGCTTGGATATGATTGATGATGGTACCTGGTTTATAGTCATACTTAGCATTGGTATAATTGGTTGAGGTATTATTTTTAGTTCCCGAACTAGAGGCCTTTCCTTTCCCATGGTCATGTAATGGATCTTTGAAGACCTTCTGATCACTTTTTTTGGTATGTTTTTGCCCATTGACTTATATGGTTCTATCTTCAATAGAATCTTGTATGATGTTCTTCAATTGTCAGCATTGTTGTAAGTTATGTCCCTTAGTTTGATGGTACTCACAATATGTTTTGTCATACCATCATGAAGGTTTAAAATATCTAGGATCATACTATTTTGGCTCCAGAGGTTGTATGAGTTTATGTTTAATCACTTCTTTGTAAACTATTTCAATTGGTTCCCCCAAAGGGGTAAACTCGTGTTTTGGAAATCTCCTTTGTGGTCGTTGTTGTTGTGAATTTTGGACAAAGTTGGTCATTTAATCAGGATTATTAGTCATGTCTTGAGAGGGGTTGGAACCTCTAAGTGTGATGGTAGGTCCTGCATGTAGGGTCTTAGCATCAACAATTCTGTCATTTGTTACATTTTTGTTCCTAGACCAAAACTTGTTTCTATCATTGGGAGAATTTTATTGTTGAAAAATTGGGTTCCTGTCTGACACCTTAATTTCTCCTTTGTCAATAAGGCCCTTTTCAAGTATAATGCCCTTTTGTACCAAGTCTAGAAAAGAGGTACAACAATGTACTCTTAAGTCACATCTCAATTTCGGATTAAGATTTTCAAGGAATATCGTGACTTTTTGTTTTTCTAGTATCTCAACTGGACATCGACTAGCTAAACTTCTCCATCTCTAAAATAAAGTGGTGAAATTCTTGTCATCTTCTTGTGTGGTATGACACAAGGTAGTTATCGTGATTTCATTGTCTATGTTGAAGGCAAAGTGTTCCACAAATTTCTCAGCTAATTTTCCCCATGATTTTATGTCGTGCGGAATTTTAGAGAACCATTCCAATGCTATCCTAACAAGGGTTCGCAGAAAGAGTCTCATAAGGTATGTGGGGTCATATGAGATGTCCATGCATGTTGTAGAAAAATCCCTAATGTGTTCCAAATTATTCATCTTCCCATTATACTTAGGAAAATCTAGTATAATGTATATGTGTGGGAAGGGTGTCATGTATAGCGCTTTGTCAAAGGGACATGGACATAAATCTTGCGCTAAGATAGTTTGTTTGCCTGAAATTGACATACTGTCCATTTGTTGCTGGAGAATTTGCATTTGATTTTGTAGAACATCTACTTGTGTTAAAGACATGTTGGTTGCGTTATTAGGATCAATGTAAGTGTTCTAAAATGCAATATTGTGTGACCGAGTGTGATTTTGGTGAGGGAGTATGTCCTCACAGAAAAATATGATTCGGTGTAGGAATATGTCTCGTTTGTGTAGCCCCTATGTGTGGAATGGTAGTAATAGTGCTAATATGAGGTATAGCTCATGTTGTTTTCATGCCAACTTTGGGTCTTTTACCAGTGGTATTTGTGCCAAAGGGGTTTGATGAAGATGCTCCCGCAATAAATGTTAAGCCATGTGTTACACCAAATGGTGGTGTGTTTATGATTGAGGTTGTTTGAGAAGGTATGCCAATTGGTATTGTTGCAGTAATCTAAGGAATGGAGACACTCAATGTCACAGTTTGTGTCGGTTGAGTAGATGTTGTTTTCAAGGTGTGAACATCAAATATTGGTGGTAGTGTGGCACCTTCTACTAGTAGCTTTTCCAGGTATCTTTGAGGATCATTTTCCAAACACTCATCCATAAAGGATGCAAATTGAGGATCTTGAACAACAGCGTCTATGTCTTCTTCATAAATTTTTCCATGTGTGTCTCTAGTGACAATTTTTTCAAGCAAAGATTTGTGAGGTCTTTTTGTCCCTAATGGTTGGTTTTCCAAAGGATTGATGAAGTCCTGTGAATATTCCATCTCTCTATGTTTCTTTTTAGACCTTGTTTCAACCATGAGAAATATTGCTCAAGATGAGGGAATGAAAATTATGTCTAAAATGATATATTCTATGTTTTTGGTATTTTTTGAATATAACGAATTCTAATAAAGGATGTCTAAAATGACATATGCTAGGATGACAATATGCAAAATTTAAGTAGACTCGTAAGGTAAATGACGGTAAATGATTCTAAAAGGATATTACCTACTACCTATGGATTAATCAAGGCTATGACTAAAATTTATCAAGGAACATGATGTAGGACAAGGACCAAATGATAAGGTGAATTTCCAAACTAGACTAATGAGTTGGAAGGATTCAATAGTAGGACAAAATGACTAGGTTCAATGACTTAGACTGTCGAAGCGTGGATTTATCCAATAATGTGGAAAGTTGGCCTATTCTAAGATATGAAAATTCCTATGATGGAACTTAGTTTTGTAACTAAGATGTCTATCTCTAAAACTAAATGACACCTAAAGATGAACAATGCAAGTTTTTGAGCAATTTTCTAGTTTCTGTCCAAGGTTGACTATGAGAAACAAAGATTAAAATGATAGTTTTTTTTCAGACTGTGATGGCGAATTGGAGATTTTTGTTGACAGAAAAATGCGGTTCAATTTTTAGATGCGTCATAGAAATTGATAGATGCATTGTGTATTGCAGATGTGGCTCTCTAATGAAACCTAGTCTTAGTTTTCGATAGGAAAATGCGACTTATCCTAACAAATGTGTCTAATCATTTAACATATGTGACTCTAATGTCAGATGCGACTTACAATGATAAATGCGACTCAAAATTTAATGCTAATGGACACTGATTTTTTGATAGGAAAATGCAATTTTTTGGTTAACAGATGCGACTCAAAATTACACATGCGGTTTTCTGCTTATTAGATGTGACTTAGTTTTACAGATGCAGTGTTCTGATGACATAGGTTTTCCAACTGACTCCGTTTTGTGATCAAATTTTGGCAATTGAAAATAATCAAAAATCATTGTCCTTCAGTTTTGATATGCATGAATATGTTAAAAATCAAAAAACATGTACAATTCCTAAGGCTGGCAATGACAATACTTGTTGAATTCTCACTTGGGTTTCCCCAGCTACGCTTATTCAAAGTGGATGGCTAGAAGCTTGACCACACTGGCTCCCCTCCATGGCACACACTTCTCGGGTCAGCCAAGCTTCAATTCTCATGACTCTCCCATGGAAAACTTCCCATCTCTACTATTAAACCGTAAGATTATGAGACAGCTTCAGAGGTCCGACCTCTTGCACCAACAAATAGAAGGTTTTTGGCTTAACTACAACAAGTTGGATTTTTTAGTTTGGACATCCATTCAAAGAGCCATGCGAGAGGCAATATCATCCTAGTCTATAGAGGTTACGCTTTGTAGGTTTCGATGCACCGCAAGGGTACTAGGGAATCAAATGCTTGTTCGTTGGGATCTCCATAATACTGAGTTTCCTCAAGCATTAGAATTTTTATACCAGTTGGGAGTAGCTCGATAAAAAATCTCGTCACCAATCTGAGTCACTTTGGCTACTCTTAACCACCAAATCAGGCCCAATTTCTAGAGTTAGTAGCAGTTTCTCTTACACCCAGGATCGCATGAATGCGCAAGGGGAGAGGATACTTCTGTTATTGAATTGAGGTTCTAATCTAAACATGTACAGGCACAAAAGACACTAGTTAATTTTAATCCCAAAAGAGAAAATTTCTAATCTACCAAATAGTCTGTTTCAAAAAATAATCTTCAACATTGGTTCTGCATGTAAATTGTTAGTAGTTTATAAATTTGTCTTCATCAATGGTTCTGCAAAAACACAATTTTAGTAGTTTTCAATTGTCTTCGTCATTCATTCTGCAGAAAATGTTTCAAATTCATGTCTTTTATGCTACATCCTGCAAACACTATGTTAAATGCCTAAAACATACGTTTCAAACCAAAAATTAGCTAAAATAAAAACAAAAAGAAAAACTGTAAATCTGAAATCAAACTCAGAAATTTTACCAATCAGATGTGTCATTCAGAGCAGTAGATGTGTCACGGATTTTCATCAGTCAATTGTGTCGCGATAAGCCATGGATGTATTGAAAGTTTTTAGATACATCGTTGTATTCTTCACGTGTGGTTCGTAATATCAGTTGTGTCATTTTGTATGTCAGATGTGTTGCTCCGTACGATACCTGCAATATTCGAATAAATGTCTATAGATTTGCGAAGAACATGTTTTCACGTCGGGTTCACCAAATGTAACGCGGGGAAAACTAGAAAATCAATGAGGTTAAAGCAATACAAAGCATTAATCTGAAACTAGCCTACATTAAACAACAAAGAACAAAGGAAAAAGATTAAAACATAAAACAATCTCACCAAAGATCGATGTAACTTCATGAATAATCTTTGTTGTCCTTCTCCATTTTTCCGTGATAATATTCTTGCCCTCAAATTTTCAGTATGTGTGCAAGTATAGCCATTGATGTATGTGATTATAGAAAAATATCAAAGGTTAAACAAGTTGCTTCCAAAAGTATATCAATTTCGAGAGGAGTTGAAATGATGAAAACTAGATCAATTTATAGGAAATTGATCTTTCAAATGAGAGGCTAAGATCGAAACATAGACGGATGATTCAGATTAAAAGATTTGGCATACATTGAGATAAGTGTTAGTACTGATGTGAGTGATAAAATCTAAGAATGGAGATCAAGATTAAATAATGATTTAATCTCTAGTTGAAAGTATTCAAAAATTAGAAGAATGATGTTTGCATGAAAAGGATAAAGATAGAATAAAGACAACGATCTATTTGAATGCACACATAAATTAATTAATTAAATAAAGATATATAATTAATAAATATCTACATGCATAAGAGTCTTAACTAGATAACTGACTGGTTATGACAGAAAGTCTATTTGCAGAGACGATTAGATAATGAATCAAGAGATAACTGATTGATTTGAATAGATCTCGAGTCAAGTGATGAGTGAATAATTAGATAACTAGGTGATTATCTAATCAAAGGAATATTCGAGGAATAATTATTTTAATGAATTAAATGATTATTTAATTCAACATTCAAAATTCAGAGATTCAATTAAATAAATAAATATTTATTTAATTGATTGTCGAAAAGGTTAATTGAATAATTCGAAATTAATTAATTATAGTCGGGAATGTAATAAAGGATAAATTATTTAATTCATAAAGGGGATAAATTAATTAGTGACATTATTTTTTTATTTTTTTTATCGGTAATAATTGATTATTATATATAATTTAAAAAGAGGTTACAACAAATTCTTTTGATTCTCACCAAAAAAGAGAAACCACCGAAGGACTCCAAACAAGAACAACAAACACCACAGAGTTACAAATACAACCGTAAAACTCTAAAAAATATTATTTTGACAAGTCTACAACAATGACCCTCAACTTGGTCTTTTCTTGGCTTGAGACCAGAGGACCATAGCAAAACTTTTCCTTTTAAAATTCTTGGCTTTCCTTCCCTTGACGATTTTCTATCCATCCTCCATCTTTGTAGCCTCCTTTTGCCAATCCCTTCCCTTCACTGCAAACCCATCGTTCACCATTTCTACCTCTACCTTTTTCCAAACCTCTGATGGTTCATATTGCATCCATGATTCTTCCTCCAAAGGTTGCTCCATCAAACCTTCCTCCCCTCCACTGCTTACCCCTTTTTCCTTCGTCTTCGCCAGGCCTGATTTCTCCCTACATTCCGGAGTTTTTGCTCCATGGTGAGTTTCCACTACTTTCCCTTCAAAAACTTTTCCTTGACCAACAACTTTCAAACTGGGCACCTCAGCTAGACCTGCTTCCCCTAACAAATATGAACCCCTATTTGTCTGAGGCAGACTAGATTTTCCCACCGCCTCTGAAGTATCCAAATCCTGTTGATCCAAACTGCCACCCTTCTTTTCAATTGCATAATTCCTACGCGAGACATCCTGCCACCACGTAGTCGGTTTAGTCCATCTGGGTTTTGCATAGTGCGCAGCAATATGGCCAATTTAGAAGCATCTCCTACACCGAAATGGTACCCCTTCATAGTCCAAGGGTTGTACCCAGCTTCCATTGGAGGTTTTGATTGAGACCTCTTCCGGAAGTGCCTTTGAAACATTCATCTCCACCAAAACCCGGGCATAAGTGGAGTGTAGAAGATTTGAAGAACCCTCATTAATCATCAGAAAATCCCCCAAAGAGTCACCTACAACCTCTAAGCAAGACTCAAACAAAAAATGTAAGGGCAAGTATGGGAGCCTTACCCACAGAGGGACTTTATCAAAAAAAATTGATGTAGGGTTGAAGGCTAGATGCCACGGCTTCAATGAAAGAGCAAATTTCTCCTCCCAACTCCAGAAGAAATCACACAAAACTTTGATTCTATCAACCATATTTTCAAACACTACAGTAAAAAATCCTCTAGCAGCTGGGTAGATTTGGATACAGTTGTCAACAATGGGTTCCCAGTGCTCATAAATCCATTTATGCGAGTCACAGAGCCGGGGCCAAAAACCCCTGAATCGTCCTATTAGACCCAGATGAGAGAAAACCTCGACATTGTGCAAGACCTCCGCCTCAAGCACTTCCTACAAAACAACCGTCGGTTTAACTGCATCAGTTTTCCCAGACGCCAAATGAGAAGGCTCCAAACGAGCTTTTGCAACGTCTGCCTAACTTCCCTCTGCCTTCAGTCTGGTACCCGCCACATCCAAGCCCTCGCCTTGCTCATGGCATTTCTCTACATGTCGCCCTGAAGCCCTCAGCATGGAGTGCCTTCCTGCGACCCTGCCACGCATGTCGCCTCTCTCTGAAGCTTGCAAAATGGTCGACGGTTTCCCACTGCCTGCAATAGCTCCATCCCGCAGACCAGTGCTTAGAGGTCTGTCGAACATCCCCTGAGCAGCCTTTCCCCCCTGGTTCAGATCAGGAGGAACCCTAGCCTCTTCAGTCTACGGCAGTCGACCGTTATCCATTGATAATTAGTGACGTAATTAAATAAATAAGATTTATTTAATTAATCAAGGTTGAATAAAGGTCATAATGAATTAATTAAATAATTAAGGTTATTTAATTAATAGAAGAAAGGTGACTATAGAAAGTAATTAAATAATTAACATTATTTAATCGCGACCATGGACATTTAGAAATAATGTCAAAAATGGTACTCGTAGGCCTAGACCAATTTTCAGTGTCTACACCAAGAATGTGATTAGATGTATAAATATATTTTATTTCGAATTTAGTTTCAAGTTGAGACTTAATTTTTGAAATCATTCATCTCCCTTTACCAATAAATAGCATATCATCAACATACAATGTAATAAATAGGAAACAATTACCATCAAATTTATAATAAACATAATGATCTAATTTAGAATACTTTAATATCAAACCCAATACATAGGTATTAGATTTTTGGTACCACATCCTAGGACTTTGTTTGAGGCCATACAAATATTTCTTCAATATACAAATAAAATTTCTTTTACCTTTCACCAAAAGTGTCTTAGTTGTGTCAATTAAATATCCTCCTCCAAGTCACCATGAAGGAAATTCATTTTCACATCCATTTTTTCAACCTCTAGAGAATAAGTAGCAACTATATAAATAAATAATCTAATGGATAAAAAATTTGTAATAGGAGAAAATCTCTCACTGTAATCAACACCCTCAACTTGAGAGTAACCTTTTGTAACCATTTTTTCTTGTACTTCTCAGTACCTCCATATAAACCAATATTTTCCTTGAACATCAATTTGCACCAATAGGTTTTCATCCTTCGGGAAATGGTACTAGATCCCATATATTATTATTTTCTCTTTTTTCTTTTCTTCATCCATAGCAATCTTCCATGATTTTGTATTTTACATACCTAATGCCTCTTCTACAAATATGGGTTCATCCACGTTAGTATTCAAAGAAAAATGCATCTCCAATCATCAAATGAATACCTTTCAGGTGGTTTTCCATTCCTTGTAGACCTTTGAACAAGTTGAGTTGGAGGTTCTTCCTCCTCTTTTAAAGATTCAAAGCTAGATGAGCTCTCCTTAACTTCTTGTTTATCTAGGGACCTTGATTCAACTTTCTCATGTGCAGAAGGAAGTTTAACCAAATATTTATACTCACTTTGTTCTAGCTACAATATAATTGAAGAAGACTCGATTTATCTAAAAATATCACTTCTACTATATATTACCTTTTGTGCAACAAAATCCCAAAGTTTGCATCTTTAATCACCATAATTGTGCCTGATGGAGATACATTTCACAGCCTTGTTCTCTAACTTTTTTCTCTTCTCCTTTGACACATGTTCATATTTCTCACAACCAAAAACTCTAATGTCTCAGTGAAGGTGTGTGACCCTAACATACCTCCATATTTATTTTATGAAGAAGAATTGATGTAGGAGATTTGTTAATCAGGTAGCAAGTAATGGTAAGAACTTCAACCAAAAGCCTTTGTTCTAGAATAGCACCACTAAGCATACTCCTAACCTTCTTCATTGGTTTCATGATCATTATTTTTGCAACTCCATTCTATTGTGAAGAATATAGATTTATCTTTTGTCTCATAATACCACAATCTTTACAAAATTATCAAAATCATTAGATAAAAATTCACTGGCATTGTTAGTCCTCAAACATTTCATTTTATTTTGAATTTGTAACTCAACCATTTCTTTAAACTCTTTACATTGAATAAAAACTTTAGATTTACTTTATAAAAAATATATTCATTTCCTTCTACTTTAATCATCAATAAATTAAACTTAATATATGGATTTTCGAATGGAAGGAAATTTTATAAGAACAAACACATTAGAATGAATAAGATCCAAAACAGCACAATATTTATGATAAATTGAGTAAACCTAAACATGTTTTTGTTTACCATAAATACAATGCTCATAAAATTCAAATTTTATTTTATAATTAATAAACCCTTCAAAAAATATTTATATTTTTCAAGGTCCTTAGACCCTTTTCTCCAATGTGGCCAAGTCTCTAGTGTCATAACATAGTCTTCTCTATAGGTATTTTTAATTCAAAAGAAAGAACACACTTGGGTACCTAGAAGCCATAATCATATGTTGAAGATGAAGCCCTCACATTTTCCAATGAAGCAGCCATATACTTGATTTCTATACAAGTACTATTGCACTCAACAGTGTATGCATCATGGTTATACAGTGTACCAAATTTTATACCTCTAACAATCACCATGGTACCTCTAACTATCTTACATCAAAAAATATTACCTACACACTCACATCTATTAGTTTTCTCATAGATAATATTTCTTTTACTAACCCATGGCTATACAATACACCATTAATCAGTTGTATTCTATCATCAAGAAATTTGATTATAACTATACTATGATCAACAATATTTAAATAAGAATCATCACCCAAGTACACTTTACCTTCATCAAATTCTTAATATTAAGAAAACCAAACTCTATTAGAGGTCATATAGAAAGATTCACTTAAGTTAATTAACCATGCATCATTACTTAACAAGTGGACAAATATGAAATGAACACATCACCATATTCCTTCTAAAAATCAAAATCATAATTAAATTTCTTTTTTTCTTCTTTGTGCTCCTTAAAGAAGTGTCTAGGCTTACCATAGCTCCAACAAATATCTTTGGATTTTTGGGAGATTTGGATCTCCTATTGGGCTTGGATTTATCATGATTCTCTCTCTTCTTTTCTTTTTTCTTAGGTATTCCATGAAATTAGTTTTCATGGAATACCTAAGAAAAAGGGTGATCCCACAATACTGGTTTACAATTTTTGGCCAAACTGGACACTGAAATATTTTTTTTCTAACTAAATCTTCACTTTCAAGTACCTATAGCGGCTAAATTGTGAGGAATTTTAGGATGATGCAAACTAGTGATTTGTGACATTTTTCTGTAGATTCTAAATATATATTTTTCAAACAAATTGGAATCAGATTGCACTTCTTTTTCCATCTCCTTCAAAAACTAGTTTTTTTAGTAAGCAACATTTTTAAGGAGTGACATTCACCGTTTACAACATAACTTTTTTTCCATGAAGGATAAAATTCTAATTTTTTCAAATTTAGATTTTTAACTACGATATCTAGTGCTTCCAATTAGTTTCATAGTGTTTTATTGAATATTTTTTCCTTAATCAAGTTTTGAAGTCAAACCAATTAAAATTCAGACATAGGCGGACCGTATGCAACATAACTTTTTTTGTATGTATCGAAATTCAAAACAAAATTGTTGGATCAAGGACTTCATTATCTAGTGCACTCATATTTTTCAAAAAATAAATTGTTAATCTGCTATTTTTCCACAAGTACAGAACAAAGAGCTTGATTTTCGATGAAAAACCTATGTTTAATAAAACTAAAAAAACAAATACATAATAAAACCAAAACATATTAAAATTATATTCATTAGATAGCTCATTTTGAGGACTACCATCATCTAGTTGCGTTTGTGAAGTCTCCTCCATTTTCATCCTCAACCCAAGCTTTGAAGGGAAAAATTCTGGAGTTTTTTAGTGTCAAAGGGTGAGAAGGTGGGAAAAAGGGGGTTCGGGCGAACCAGGGGGGCTCGAGCAAACCCCCTTTCAAAAAAGGTTTTCTTTGTGTTTTTTTGTGGGAATGGTGGGACCTTGCATTTAATGGGTTCGCTCGAACCAAGGTTCTAGCAAACCCTCTTTTGGCTCACTCGAACCAAAGAGTTCGTTTGAATCCTAAAAACCAATTTTTTTTGCATGGGTCATTTTTCACAACTTTTCCTTCCTCACTCGAATTGTAAACCATTTTTGTGGGTTTACCCAAAAATAAAAGAAGAGAGATTTTTTTACCAACTTCCATATCTCAATTTTTTTACCAACAAACTTCTCTACCTCTATTATCCTTGATGTAGTTACCATCAAAAAAATCATACAAGATCATAAAGTATCTTTTGTAAAAGATCTCACTCAAAACTAGATTAGTTCAAAAAACCCAACAACCCACAATTGATACCAAAAGTGATCAATCTTTTATATCATTTGTAAGGAAGGTAAGGTAATAGAGCACCTACACTAATCTTGAGAGGAAGGTTGTGCAATTTTTTAGATCTTTACATTAGTTACAAAAACTAAACATAATCAAACATAAATACCATTCATACCACTTACACAATCATTTACATTGGAAAAACCTTTCAAGATAAAAACCCAACACTCTAAAAGTTTCTCAATATATTATTTAAAAATCAACAAGATTAAAATATACTTGCAAAGAAATATTTTAACAAGAGTATCACCAACCAAAGATCTAAAAGCAACTCAGCAGCTATAAGACTCACACACAACCTCCATCTCAAGCACCTAATATATAGGAGATACAATATACATGAAACCATAAAATGAAATTTATAAAACCATGAGTTAAAACCACCTAAGAATTGATACCCAACTTATCTCTAGATTTCCTATGATGTGTCAAAACACACACCAACATGTGTAAGTCCCTCTTGCAAATATTTTATGTCCAACACTTTTTCACATTTTTCCAATCAGGAGACCTAACTTTCAAAGGCCATAAATTTTGATTTGAGAGTCTAATTACAAATTGTTGTAATCATTAAATTTTTTTGGAAGTACTCTATCAAACCATAACCTATTTTGACAAATATGACCACTTTTGGGCCCAAAAACAACCTCTAAGTGCCTCAAATTGGATTTTGAAACTTTTACAAATGAAAACTTTAATATCTTAAAATCTAAACATGATATTGGGTTTAACTTTACCAACATGTTTATTTGGCCATTTTGTATCTTTGGGGAAATTTTCAAACCCATTTGTACTCAATTGTAAACTTACTATAAATAGTAACCTTTTGTAATTGCAAGATCTAAACACTTCTTTTCTTAGAGTATTGAAGGAAAAGAAATGAAATAGGTTTTTGTTTTCCTTTTTAATTTGTGTAAACTAAATTATGAAAATAGTATGTCACCCCCATATGCTTACAACTTAATCATAGAATTTATGCAATGTTAAGAGTGGGCTCTCCTTGTTATTAAAGAAAAATGATACTTTTTATTTTTTGGTAAATTTTTTATTTGGGTGAAGAAGTTCCAAGATCCACCAATGGTGTGTAATATCAAGTATAAAATTATCTAAAACTATGTAATATTTGACTAT
Source organism: Sequoiadendron giganteum (assembly GCA_007115665.2). Taxonomy (NCBI): domain Eukaryota; kingdom Viridiplantae; phylum Streptophyta; class Pinopsida; order Cupressales; family Cupressaceae; genus Sequoiadendron; species Sequoiadendron giganteum. The sequence goes on along the minus strand of CM021107.1, from coordinate 210,894,532 downwards.
GGCATTACCCACCTAAGATCAGGGAGTTGTAATTAAAGCACCAAAAAACCCAAAATGAGAATAATTATACTATATCAAAGGATGTAAATATATAATGATGATTGTGTTCATTCATATAAGATTAATAAGTATATATTTTTAGGATACAACACTAAGAGAGGTGAATGTACAACCAATGTAGGGTAAAATATATCTAGTCACTTGTGTGTACATCTCCACCAAGATTCAAATGTAAAATTCATATGATGCAAGAAAACCTCCTTAAGTAGATGTCACTTATGTAAGTGTATCTTATGATGGGTCTGTTTTATTCAATAAAATAGTTAACCATATGCAAAATAAAAATTACGCACCTATAATGCCCCAAATTTTACACTAATACAATAATGGACAAAATATGGACAAACATTTTTTTCATGATACAAAAGCTACATTAAATAAGAAACAAAACACTATTATGTGTCCAAAGTGTCATAATAATGTGCAATGATACACTTGACATGCACACTTACTCATGATGCATATTAACACAAGAAAAAGAATTAAAAACATCAAGAGACCAAAAAATAAGACTGGCACAAAAAATAAGGCATGGAAGAGAGACAAGATTCCCAAAACCATTGGAACACCCTTTGCTAAACCACCCTCCAAATTTTACTTGGTTTTGACATAAAAAATTCAAAATTTCCATAGTTTAGACTTTAGAAGAAACTTGAATATGGGTTGGACTTCAAACCCGGGTTACAACTCACAACTCAGACTCTTATTATAGGATGTAAAAGCATCTTGCAAACTAGCTTAGGTTTAAACAAAGGAAAATCCCCACAAAATTCTAAAATAAAATAATACCAATAACTCGTGGATTTAAAGTCTCACTTGAAAAATGTTAGTTGAATCCAAACCCTAACCCTTAGACCACTTAGAATTTGGAGGCCAAATGCGACATGCACAACATTGCATGATGAAATCCTAATTCTAGACCTTCTTTACTTCTAACTTTGGGATTTGATTATAGTTTGTAACTTTAAACTAGAAAACCCAACTAGCACTTTAGATTTTGATCCTAACTTTGTAACACAAAGAAGAAAAATAACTATAAGGAAAGGGAAATAGCAAGGAAAAATTATTCACTTGACAAGGCATAACTTACTTGATTTATGAGCTGTCATGAAATGGTTCGATAAAAATGTTATAGGGATTGTGTACACAAATTGGCCACATGAGATCCTTTTGAGGAATGAGGAAATATTTAAAACTAGCTCCTAAGCACAAGGAAAAGGAATACAAAGAACAACCTGATGAAAGCACTACAAAATTATATGCATGCTCTACACCAACATTGACACATGCCAAAAGAAAAGATGGATCAAACATGCATTATGATAATGCAATACAATTAAACACATATGCATCCATAAACATGATTTTGACATTAAATAATTTAATCCAAACTTACACAAATATCATTATTTCAACTTATAAATGTGCTAACAAACTCAAAAGATGGGGTGTGGAAGAATACCAAGTGATTACAATAAATTATTCCTTAAAAGGGTTTCATCATAAACATAGATTAATCATAACCCACTTTACAAATTTATATCAAAGTACAACTATGCAACAAATATAAAGGTCAAATGGACTCCATTTAGAAAGCTTGCAATTAAAAGTTAAATGAGATCATAACAAAATGAAAAGATAGAGGCTACTTCCCAACATGGAAGTATTTTACCCCAATACATAAATGATACAACGAATATTATTACATTAATAGTGAGCCACTTCCAAGTTGCTCCAATAAAGATAAATTCATAACATGAAATGCCAAACTAAAAATTCTTCCAACTCCCAAGAGATATTCAAAATGAACCAATGGTGGAATTCTACTCACCACTCTACCATCGTTGAGTGCAATAGATGTATATTCCACTCTAAGAAACCCTCAATATATGGAAAATAATATGTATACACTACTATCAAGGCCAAGGCTCACACACATACAAAGCATACATGGAAACACTCATACCAGATCAATTATACAACATGGCACGTGGAAACTCATGTCAAAGAAATATAAGGAAACACATGGCACACACACTAATCATTACCTTTGCATAAATTATCACAATTGATTTTAAATACCAAAATCCAACAATAAGAGAAGGAACCATATCTTAGGTATAAGACAAAGAGTTTCATTGTGGTGGCCCAACAAATCCATGGGAAAATTTGGAGTAGCTTCCTCCATAAAGATACTATGACTCTTACCAACTCTTAGAGTTGTATCACATTAACGCTCACCAAATTCTTGAGTTGTATCATGTCCTTTGTTACTAGATTAAACCTTTGAAAGTGTTTCAGTTCTAGCATGGAAAAATCTTGATTAAGTATTATTATTTATCACTTGAATTAAAATCTACCACTTGAATGTCACAAAAAATCCCTTTGTATCGAGGCAAATGGGGAGAGCCACTCCTTTCCTATCCTAGACCTCCTCAATCCTAAAATACTCCAACACTCTAATTCTAAAAATTGGGTGTGGCACATGAACTAATACAAGCTTCCATAAAACTTTTCCAAAAGATGTAGAATCACATTTACATAAGGAGTCATCTCATTCCATAAAATAATTTATTCAAATAATGTTATATAATTTAATTTTTCCATTTCTAAACATTGAGAAAACCTATAGAAGCCCCAAAACCACTATTGATGAAATTGGGCAAAATCTTATAAAATTTTGTTCTAAATAATAAAAATCCAAGAGTCTCCATTTGCTCCAAAAATTCGCAACATAATTTTCACTTCATTTTTTCAATAAATTTGAAAAATATAATTGTAGACATCCAAATTTGACCCCTTCCATATGGTCAAGATCCTACTATTTACTTGTCTAATTCATGTATATAAATCAAACGACATATTTAATTAATATTATCATGTTCTCTAAGGTCTCATAAAAGTATTTAATTAAATACTTTATCCTTTACCATTTCCTCTCTAAATTTAATAAATCAATCAATTTATTTAATTTATTCAATTATCCTCTTCAATTTTAAATTCATTATTTTTCTCTCCTTGTCCCATCCTCCATAACCTTTTCACTAATCTGGATTAATCTAATTAATCCTTCATTAGGATGTGCATATCTTTAATTAGGATTAATGTCACATCCTCCATATTTAGCAACTTGCCTCTAATTTTCATTAATTTTCCTAATCACTAGTTTTCACAACCTTAATCTTAATCACTTACCTTTTCTAGCATGTCTTTAAATCAACCTTTCATAGTACTTACCTTATCATATTTGACCTCTTCCCCATGTGAATTAAAAATTCACACTTATTCTTACCATGCATTTATCTTCCCCATGACCTCTCATAGGTCACATCAAGTACATGGGACAAGGACCTCCTTTAGGAGGACCTTGTCTTATCCATTGGCTTCTTCTAAACATGTGAATTAAAAATACATGTTTATTTATCCAACACCCTTTCAAATCCCCATGGTGACAAGAGTAGACTTTCTAAAAGTCCTCACTTGTCACTTTCAGCCCCACTTGGGGACAAGGAATTCCTTTTTGAGGAAATCCTCTACAATCCCAAGGTACTTGCAAGTACCTTAGGACAACATGGCCTTTTCCATGTCACCTTGTCCTTTTTCCATCTCACCTTCCACATGGCAAGTTGTGAGGACTTGTGAGTCCTCAAATCACCACAGCCCTTCATCTTGTCTATGGTGGATCAATCTCAGTCGTCCATTTTTGTTTAAATGAAGAGTCTTGGCCTCAAGTTAGAGGTTAGAGTTTGGAGATTATTGCATTCTAGCCATTATTGCATTCAAGAATTCAAGTCACTCAAGCCATTTTGCATTCTTGCATTCAAGCCATATTAGCCATTTAGTATCTCACCTACCATCTTCCATCACTCAACCACCTCCATTATTGCAAGCATTTTATCATCAAAGAGCATACATTAACACACTATCAAGGGCCAACCAAATCAACAATTTAAGCAAGCAACAACGTATTTCATTTTCATGTTATTTTTGTTGTTCTTTACTTAGATTCAACTAGGCCTAAACATTGAGGTGTTGTTTGTGTTTGTTTTGTTGCATTTACATTTAGTTTTGCATTTTACTTAGCTAAACACCAGCACACATTTTTGGCACACCTGGTGGGACCCACGTCATGAGTTTGTTCTTTCATATTCTCTATTTTTTGACATTTTGCAGGTTCAAGAACACAGAGGCGGCTTCGCCCAAAAAGGGGCGACCTCGCCCAGCTTTTGTTTTATGTGTTTTTGTTTTCTGACATTTTGCAGGTTCAGGTCCACAAAGGGGTGACCCCACCCACAAAGGGGTGACCCCTCCCATGGATAGGCGATGTCACCCACGGATAGGTGATGCCACCCTGCACTCTGATTCTCTATTTTTTTGGTTTTTTGTTTCTAATTTTTTTTGCAGATTCTGGATTGAACAGGTGACCCCGCCCATAAAGGGGTGAACCCGCCCATAAAGGGGTGACCCCGCCCATAAAGGGGTGACCCCGCTCATAAAGGGGTGACCCCACCCATGGATAGGTGACCCCGCCATAAGAGTCGATTGTGCCCAAAACACAGAGGCGGCCCCGCCCGGAACAGAGATAAATTAGGTAAATAGAGGGTTAATCTTTCATTTCCGAGTTCAATTTGTTGTTATTTTTCATTATTTTTGACCTGCAAATGTCTATTGGGTTGTGAGTGTTTATTTTGGTACTAATATTTTTGTAGCTCGATTGTTGAAGACAACAAAAACAAAACTACTAACACATTTGTTGTAAGTGGAGAAAAGTTGTTTTCTCTAGTTAGTTAATTATTATTTCTATTTTTAACTAGGAACATAGACTTAATTAAGAGGGGTCAAAGAAATTTTTTGTTGTTCTTGCAAGTGTAATATTGACATATCCAATCCCCTTGCACCATTTGACGATCCTGGGTGAAGAGAAATCATAGTCCACTTAAGTCCTTTTTTACCCCTTTTTTATTTTCTTAGCAGGACATGCTTGGGGATCTCATCACCCCAAGGGACGATTTCAACCACGTGTACCAATGGGGTATATAAAGGGGGGAGGTGAAATTTGTACCTCAATCTATTCACATCGTGTCTGGTGGAGCGTCAAAGCTAGGTTGATACCTAGACAAGATGTGAAGAGTTGATCTGAGCTCCCAGTCTCTCACTGGAAGTTCCCGACTCACGCTTGTGAAGGGTTGGTGTTCACGGTTGTGCGCCATGTACCATGCATATATCATGAAATCCCTTAGAATCCTTGTTAAGTATAGATAGAGGACTGTGTTGACCATACCCTTAACACTAATCTTAGGCTTGTGCTATTTGAACTATCTTCTTGTTCAAAACCAATGTTTATTAGTCAGTTTTGGCCTTTTATTTGTCATTTTTTGTCCTTTGCCATAGTTGTTTTTTCCTAAGTTAAGTTTAGACCAATACATAGAGGTCACCCTGCCCTCAAAGGGGCAGCCCGCCCTTCCTGTTTCAATTGTTTTCTACCCAGACCAAGTCAAAATTGACCAATTTTCCTGAAACAAGCGACCTTGCCCTCAAAGGGGCAACCCCGCCCTTGAATAGGCGACCTTGCCCTCAAAGGGATGACCCCACCCTTCTTGTCTCAAGTGTTATTTACCCTATCCAAGTCAAAATTTGAGCATTTTTTTCCAAACAAGTGACCATGCCCCCTATTTGGGTGACCCTGCCCCTTGGGGCGACCCTGCCCTCTGAATAGCCATTTTCAACTTTTGTTTGCTAGTCGTTATCTCATTTCAGATACCTATTTTTCGGTTTTGAGTGTTGTTCCCTCATTCTGGGTAGTCGTTTAACCATTCTGACCATCCGTCCACCCATTCTAAATATATGCTTGCCCGTTTCGAACATCATTCCCTCATTCTGAGCATCCATTTCGAGAACCCATTTTCCCATTCCAAGTATGATTCCCCCATCTCGTGCATCCGTTCACCCATTCTGAGTGATCGTTCGCCCATTCTGTGAACCCATTTTCTCGTCTTGAAAGTCTTTTTACCTCATTTTTTTATATCACTCGACTATTTTTTGGGCTAAGTCAAAACTAGAATCTATTTGGGTGACAACTTCCCGCTAATCCTCACCAATCCACTGCACTGCAAGCACCACCACAACACACTGTTACTATTGTTGCTTCATCCCTACCACCTCATCAGCAACCTCCGCAGCACAACACCCCCATCCCACAACAAAATGCCTCCATTCCTACGCAACCACCACACCAAATGACACAAACTACCTCACAGCCACCGTAACCACTGGATGGTACTTCAGTCACGGTCCCACAACAACATATTCTATCTCACCCATCTTACCAACAACCGCCACAACAACAACCTCCATCACAACATATACATATTCCTACACAAACGCTACATAATCTTCTTACAAAATATCTTGATCATCCATCCAGCACGTACACTGCTCCATCCCATCCTAATTCCAATCCTCATCAGGTTGCTCAGAATCAAACGCGAACCCAACCACCACTTTACACCAACCCTCTGTAGTCACATACCAATCCCTATCAATAGCCATCAAATCCACAACCACCCCCATATGTCATGCAATAGCCCATCGTTGCGCATCAATACCAATCCTATCCATCCTATCTCCAGCAAGAGCAGTCTTATCAGCAAAGTGCCACATCCACCTCTTACTACCAACAACCACTGTCATATCAACATGGGGCTTCTACCTCTTTATATTATCACAATCCTACACAACATCAGCAAGGTGCTTCATCCACCTATTATTATCAATAGCAGTCACCCTACTAACAAGTGACTTTCGCCTCTTACCATCACAATCCATCATCTTCATATCCGTCGTACATTAATCCCCAATCCGTTTACACCAATCACAACCAACAGACAACTCCTCAACCTGCTTATGACCCAACCGTTGCAATACCATCCTCATCATACCAACAATATCATTTGTACAACCAGCCTACTCCAACTCCTATAGCACCTATCAACAAAAACTTGGAAGAAGTCAAAGTTGCTTTGAAGGACTTACAAGCTAGGACGGGAAAAGAATCATTCAAATTTGGGGATATTTGTCCCTATTCATTTGATCCGTCTATTTCCTTGGTTCCCTTCCCTAAACACTTTGAAATACCAAAATTCAATAAGTACAAGGGAACCAAAGATCCCAAAGCTCATCTTCAATATTTTTATGCCCACTGCCAAGAATTCATGCACAATGACAACTACCTTATGTGATTTTTCCCTAAGAACCTACAGGGAGTCACTCTTAACTGGTTCATGTGTCTTGAGAAGGAATCCATCAAATCCTTTGTGCAACTATCAAAATAATTTGTCTCCCATTTCTCCTTTAACCTGGAGAAGGATATTGACACGCTTGATCTCTTGAAAGAAAAACAGTGTGACGAAGAAACCTTTGCAAGCTATCTACAAATAAGGGGAGCCTTAACCAGTCGGATGAAATCCCCACTATGGTAAAAAGACATGGTTACTTTGTTCATTGAAAATTCCCATTTGGACATGGCTCACAACTTTCTACTCCACTACATCACCACCTTTGCGGCACTAGTGGAGAAAGGTCCTATCCTGGAAAGAGCCCTTGTTGCTAAAGGGCAGGTCAAAATTTTCAATTTTGATAAAGAGAGGTCCTCTCAAGATAAACCTCATTATTGGAATAAGAATAAAAATGTTGTCAATGATGGTTTCACCGACACCAAAAATGTCCAAGTGGCTACTACCTTGCAAAAATATCCTCCTCAACAGTAGTAGTTGATCCCAAACTCCATATCAATCCCACAAGGAGCATCTCGTTTTCAACAATAGTCAAATCAAAACAACCAAGGGGGAAATAAACATCAGTTTACTCAATTGGTAGAACTCCTTAGTGTCGTGTTTAATAAGATCCTCCAAGCTAACTACCCCATCACTTATCCTATAACCAAGCCCCTTGATGAGTCCAAGTCTAAGCCGACCTGGTTCAAGGATAACCAGTATTATCAATTTCATAAGATTAAGGGACATACATTAGATAAGTGTCAAGATCTAAAAACCTACATCCAAGGTCTCATAGATCGGGGTGAAATACATGTGGATTCTAATACGGAAACTTCGTCTAATGCTCAACTTCAAATATATTAGAATGCTTTTCCCAAGCATAATCAGGGTCCTTGTACATCCAACTCCAATCCTAGACCTAGCAACAACAACTAGAGTAACAGCACTAATAACATTAGTTATAAAAATGTGCCATATAATTACCAAGGTATTGTCACATACATAGAACAAGTGGAGCCGCGTGTATAGTCCATGATACGCATCAAAGGAAAAGACCCACAATGTGTTGTTACCACCCGTCATACTCGCATCACGGTCTCGGTAGCCTCCGCATCTACCCATCTGTCATCTGTCAGTTCGCAGTACAACATCCTTGATCACTTAGGAAAGACCTCGGCTTAGATTTCTATCCTAGATCTGGTTAAGTCTTCCCTCGTGCATCAAGACATCCTAAATAAGGCCTTACAGAGCACTCAAGTCCCAACAACATAGATCCCACACAATTCCAAGCATTGGTAGGAAATCTTTCAGCGACCTATCAATTAGCCTTCAGTCAAAAAGATATGCCACACCTTGATTCAACTTATAACCATCCCCTTCACCTTGAGGTTGGTGTAAATTGTCATAAGGTAAAAAGGGTACTGGTAGATAATGGTTTTTCCCTAAATCTTTGTACATTAAAATTTATACAACAGGTGGGATACACCAAGCTAACCTAAATAATCAGGTTATCACCATCAAAGCATATGATAACGCAAAACAAGATTCTGAGGGCACTATTTTTCTTCCTATTTAGGTGGGGCCCATTGTGCAATACACTATGTGTCATGTTCTAGACCTTGAAATTCCATATAACATCCTTCTTGGCCGCCCATGGATTCACTCCATGCAAGCCATCCCATCAACCTATCACCAATGTCTAAAATTCCCATTTTAAGGAATGTAAGTAACTATACAATCTGACCCTCAACCATTTGAATATTGTTGTGCCCTAGAGGCTTCCTTTCCACAATATCATTACTACCTTGGGGTAAAAATGGGAGCATCTCAGATATCAAACTCTCATCCATCCACCAACACACTAAACACCACTTCATTCGCACCATCATCCACACCTAATTCCACCATCACTAAGGTCCATATCATTGACAAGGGATGTGGTGAGTATGAAATGTGTGTAGCATTGAATGTGGCAACCATGCCACCCTCACCACGTATATATGGTCAACCATATCAATTTGTTCCAAAGGACAAAGAGAAGACAATCATCCTCAATACTCCAAATGTGGGGTCTAGCACTTTCTGCTCTCTTGGATTACGACAAGATACACTCAAAGATGACATCAGCTAGTGGGTGTACCGTGAGGAACCTAAAATATCTCCCCCCTTAAAAGAATACTTCCAAGAGGCATATCCTTGGCCTTCTAAATTTGTAGAAAAACATAACTATCGAGGGGAGGCCTTAGTGTAATAAAACAAGGTAGATGGAAACCAATAAAAGCTTCTATTCATCTGAAGAAGATGGGCTTAGGCTATGATACTAAACAAAAGGGTCCTATGGCATCCTCTAGTACCTCTAACATTGTTAGTGTAGACGATGGTTCCCTCAAGGACATACCAGAGGAGGAGTCCATCATACATGTGTACGATGGTGTTGATCACATTGACCTCCCTTCCATGTTCAAATGCATATTTGTTTGCACCATCACCTTATCCATCAAACACCCCGAGCTTATAGACTATGACCTACAAGGTATCGCACCTCCCAACACCTTTCCCTTAGTGGACCAATATGTGCATCTCATGGAATTGGGGGAAGATGAACGCCCCAACCGCAAAAATAAAAAGAAACAAAATCAAAACGAGTCACCTTGTGAAAACCTCCCTAAGGAACTTTGTGACTTTGAAAAAGTAAAAACAAAGGGTGTATCTACTAGTGAAAACCTCGACGAGGTGCTAGAAGATGGGGACGTTCATCTTCCCCTTGTAGGGAATCAATTATTCAGCTAATCATCCATCTTGATCGAAGAAACACAAGTAATCAACTTGGGAACTGAGGACAATCCCAAGATCACCTATGTGGCTAAGGCTCTATCAAAAGAAGAAAGCTCTACCATCACCAAACTCCTGAAAGAAGGAATCATCAACTTCACCTGGACATATTTAGACATGCCTGACCTTGATCCTACTTCGGTGGTACATCACCTAGAGGTCCATCCTAATGCAAAACATGTCAATCAGAAACTCATAAAAATGCACCCTCAAGTGGCTCTACTCGTTAAGAAAGAATTGGAAAAGTTGTTGGAGGCAGGATTCATCTGACCAATTGACTACTCTGACTGGATCTCCAATATAGTTTCAGTTGCTAAACCCAATGGAGATATCAAAATCTATACAGATTTATGAGACCTTAAAAAAGCTTTTCCCAAGGATGACTTCCCTTTGCCAAATATTGATATGTTGGTCGATCTCACTGCAGGACATGAAATGTTGTCTCCCAGTGATGGTTTCTTCGGTTACAACCAGATTAAGATTTCTCCTAAGGATCAACACAAGACTGCCTTTACTACACTTTAGGGTACATTTTTCTATAATGTCATGCCTTTTGGCCTCAAGAATGCGGGGGCAACCTATCAGTGTGTTATGACAGTTATCTTCCATGACCTCATCCACATAATAATGGAAGACTACATTGATGACCTGTTAGGAAAATCAAGAACGAGGGAGGAACACCTTGCAATTCTCAAAAATATATTTGAACGTCTGGAATAGTACAATCTATGCCTCAATCCGAAGAAATGTGTCTTCGATGTCACATCCGAAAAACTCTTAGGGTTCATTATCTCCCGTAGAGGAATAGAGGTCGATCTTGTTAAGGTCAAGGCAATCATGGAAATGCCTCCACCCCATGATCTGAAACAACTAAGAAGTCTACAAGGTAAGCTCCAATCCATCTGAAGGTTCATTGCTCAACTAGCTGACAAGTGTCAGTCGTTCACGCATCTCCTGAAGAAATATATTGCATTTAAGTGGAACCCAAAATTTCAACTCAGCTTTGATAAAATCAAAGAATATTTGGCTCATCCACCTATTCTTATGCCACCTATTTTGGGAAAACCACTCCTACTTTATATTTCAGCTACTTTTGTGGCACTGCGGGCATTGTTAGCATAGCATGATGAGTCATCCAAAGAAAGAGAATTTTACATCATTCAAACCTTAGTAGGTTATGAGATAAACAATTCCCCAATAGAAAAGGCTTGCCTCGCTGTAGTCTTCAGCTGATAGAAACTCTGACACTACGTGCTTAGTCATTCGGTCAAGCTAATCTCTAAGGTTGATCCACTAAAATATTTGTTATCCATAACAACATTGATTGGCCGCATGGCTAAATGGGCCATGTTAAAAGGGCTATGCGCTTTTACGTAGGCAAGGATGATCTTTGATCAACCCCCGAGCCTCAAGGTCTTTAGGGTGTGTCAATCTTGTGTCTTGTGTCATGTTGTCAAGTATGTCCTTATCTAGTTGGTTCATCACAAATGGAATCCATTTGTGTCATAAGATTTAATCGGTTTTCAAATATCCTGCGTCATTATTGATCTTTTAGTTTAGCATCCATCTTTGGTCTCAATAGGATGTATCCTTCCTAACAGACTGCATCAACCCCATCCATCATCTTGATCCTATGGCAAAGGATGTTTTGAAATTGATTGCAATTTTTTTATGCTTTTGGATTTTTTTATCATCTGAGCTCCCTATAATCACTTGTCAAGACCGCCATGATCTATCATATTATGGTATGTTTTGACTAGTTTATATAGGGGCATATCTTGATTTTCTTTTGTTTTTTGTTTTCCTAGTTGTCCCATGTAGTACCTACCAAGACCCTTGAGGTCTTGTGTTACACTGAGACATCCTTCTATGCTTGTGGTTGTCCCAACACCTAGCCCGACCAAAGTCATCACAACTTTGGGGTATTCGGATAGCCTTCTTGTTTGATGTGTTTGTTTATGCATTAGACACTAATGCACCTTGGTCCAAATACCATGGTACCTGGTGTCTTATGCTATAGAAAAAATCAATTCTTTGAGGATGGAAAATTGTATTAGGATTGTATTTCATTTTCTCCTTCATTGCATTCATGTATCCTCCATCCCTTATTCTTCCAACCCATGACTTAGGATTTTGGTTGTGCAAACCTTGATTCCTTCCATCTTCCCCTTTCTCCTCAGGATCCCCATGGTTCTGGACAGGTGTAGTTACACACCCATCACCTTCTTTTCTCACATCATTATGCAAGCCCTTATTTATAAATTTCATTTCATTTACTTGTTAAAATTTAGTTGCATTCTCATCCCATATTTTATGACCGCTAAATTGCATTTCATTCTATGTGCATTATCATATCATACTCATTTTTAGGTGGCTTAGATTAATTTTAATTGATCATTCTATACCTCTTAAAATTCATTTCAATGCATTCATATCATGCATTGTCACCTGCATCACACATTGTTAGGTTCATTTTCACATCCATCGAATATAAAATCATAATCCATCCATCACATCCTACATCATAGGTGTTAGACATCATGCATGTCATAATAATCATCCACATAGAAACAATCATAATCCATCCATCACATCTTGCATCATAGGTGTTAGACATCATGCATATTGTAATAATCATCCACATTAGACATCATAATATCATCCAAACTGCATCATAAATGTTAGGCATCCTGCATATCACAATCATAAATCCATATAGGCGTAAACATAAATCATTATAGGCATATCCATATGTCACATCATAATAACCATCCACAATAAAACCATAAACATACACATATGCATAAATAAATCATCCATCACATACACACCATATAGTGTCAATAAGGGCTCTTGCATATCATATCAAAAATCAATAAAATACAATGTCCATCACATCATCCATAATAATGTCCATCATATACATCACAATACGTATCCATCGTATGTCATCAACAAATAAAGTACGAGCACAGATCTATGGCTCCACTCTGATCTCTGCTACTTTGTACTGTATCCCATCCTATACTTGTCAATAACCGAGATCTTGTCCCTCTGATCCTCTAAACCATGACTGACTACATCTGACCTCTGTGGTGACTCTGGCACTGGCCCTTTGTGTGGTGGCATCTCTCTCATGCTATTATATCCCCGAGTATGTGTCCCTCTTGAATGGGATGGCGTTGGCATCTATGGCACTGCTCGAACATAGGCGGGTACCCGCTGTGCTGGATTTGGCACTACCAAGAAATAGGCACACATATAGTAGCTCACCTCTCTCATATACTCATCTCGATCTCCCACCTATTGTCTGGCAGAATCCTTCTTTGCCCTATACCTAGCCCAAAATCTACAAATAGACCTCCTCTCTTGTGCCCATGCACCCCATGCTAACCGTAGCTGCTCAATCTTTGCTCCCATCTGTGACACCTGATCCATGGCTCTATCCCTCTCCTCTTGCATAGCCTGTACTTGTTTCTTATAGTATCTAAACGTCCTCTGTTGTCTCACCACCCTGTGTTGTCTGTGCCTACCCTTGTGCTGCATCTCTCTCTATAGCCTATACCTGTGCCACTATTGCATCTCTCTCCTCCTGTAGGACCTACATCTATGTCCATAAGGTATCCCTCTCTATCTTCATCACATGTACCTAAGCCCTCATGTTCTCCTCCCTCTCCTGCATCAATCCCATGTCTCCCACTATCTCCTTTGCCACCTCAACTATGTCACGGAGCTCGTCTCGCTCCTATCTCAACTCCCTCCTCTCTCTCAGCAATCCCTCTACTTGCTTCCTTAGATCCTACATATCCCTCTCTACCTCCACTAGAGCCTCTGTCGGTATCTACTATATCGCTCCTCCAAACTCTCCCTGACCCCCTACCTGCAGTATCATCACTATCACCTCTAGTTTGCCTCTCCCCCATCTCGCTGCCTCTCTTACCTCATGCTCCCTTGATACCTCTCCCTCCAAACAAGTCACCTATGTCCACAACTCGCTCACCTCTTCTCGCAGCTTGTCTATCTTGGTTCATAGCCTCTCTCCCTCCCTCTGCATCTCTGCCTCATGACACGGCATCACATCAGCCATCGCCAAGAACTCTTTGTCACTCTCTACTAGCTGGGCTCACAACATGATCACCTCTACCTCCAATCTACTCCTCGCCACCTCTGAGTCTCTCAACCTCTACTCAGTGATATGTAATCTCGCCTCAGCCCCTATCAATCGCGTGAACAAATCCTCTACTATCGATCGCATCATGGCCAATGGGTGAATATCATGCACGTCCATGTCCATCTCCTCTACCCCTCCCTCATCTCCTATGTCCATCACCTCAGCCTCCTCTCTCACCTCTACCTCATGTCTCTCCTCCTCGGGCTCAACCTACACCCTTTGTCTCCTCCTCCTCCTGCTCGGCCTTCACTAACCTCCTACCTCATCCTCCCCCTAGCCTCCCTCCTATGGCTCTATTGCTCTAGTTGTCTCTAGCACTCTCCTCTGTCATCCTCTTGTTTTTCCTACCTTTGACACTCTCCTCTGTTGACCTCCTCCTACTATAGCTACCCCTAGCTGCTCTCCTCTTGATATGGCTGCCCATGGCTCTCTCCTCCACTGCCTTGCCTACCTATGTCTCTCTCCTTAGCCTCCTCCCTCTCCCTCTCCCCTGTCCTACCAATCTAATCTCATCCTCTGGTCTGGATCCTAATGCCTCCCTGATCGACTCCTCTGGTGTAATTTGTACGGGTCGATGTTGTACAAACCATGTTGCATATCTAACAGTCACCCCTACATCTACTAGCCCTCCAGTCCTCCTTGGGTAGTCCACTAGCTCCCGCTCCAGTGTCTCCTAGTGCTCCCATGCAAACTCTAGTGAAATCGGCTCCCCCCATGGTTGCTCCTGGGTAATCTATTTGAACCTCTCGATTATGCCTAGAATATCATGTATCAACCCAAACTGTCTCATCACTCAGTCTGGCCTGTGTGACTCCACTATCTGAGGCTACTTCCTGACTATATAACATCAGGTCATGAAGTATCCTCTATACCTATCCTCATCCCTCCACTTGGTGAAGCGTCATGTCATATACGACCTCCACACTATCTCCTCCTCCTCTAGATCATCAAATAACCTTCTCCATCCATCTAAATCTCTCAAGCCCTGATACCACCATACCCAGTCATACTCTACCCCATACCAATAAGCCATTGGCAGTGTTGTATCCTCTTGTTCCACTCTCATCACATCTGGCCTGGATACACTGATGTTCTCCCATGCCCATACCTGAAGCAATGTCATATGGCACACATTGAGTCCCTCTCGGTAGCATACCACATGCATATCCATGTATAATTGCACTAGGACACATGGACCCGATGCGAACTCTCCATCCCTCCCCTCGACAATGTGTTGAATCACCTCCATGTAGTTGAGGCTATAGAATCGACCACTCTTATTTGGTATGAGTATCCTGCTGATCAACCCACATAGGTATAATGGCAATGGTGGTACTCTTAATCCCAAGCATATATCCACATCTAGCCCCTTCTTCTGCATAGGCAAGTCCTCTCGCACGAACATGACCCACATGGTCTGATACAATGCCTCTCCCTTTGATCTTGTAGCACTCACCATATGCCCTACTATGGGAAGCCTCAATATCTTCCAGATGTCCTCTAAGGTCACTGTCATCGCCCATGTCAAGAGATGGAAAGTCAAGGTCGTTGAATCCCAGCACTCAATCAGGGTTGTCAACATCGCACGATGTGCTCTAATAGACGAATACCCCAACATGTGCAATAGCCCCGCCTGGGCCAGAGCCTGATGGTTTGCTCCAATCATCACCTATTATGTCTCCTCCATCACCTTTAATCTAATCTCTCACGTCTGTAAGCTATCAAACCATTGCAACCACATCACACAACCTGTCAGTCATCACATCCCTTCTTTCATTTATCCCTCAGCCTCGGGTTCTTTTCGCACTAACTTTTTCTTCACTCCTTTTCTAGATAACTTTCCTAAGTTGTCCCCCTTTAAAATATTTTTCTTTCTCGCACTTCACTTTTTTTTCTATCTTCTTGGCCCCCCTTCATGCCCTTGGCATCCTCCCTTTTTTTGAGTGCGGGCGCCCCTTTTTGGGGTGCAACTGCCCTTCAAGGTAGGGTGGGGCGGGACCACCCCATGAGGTAGGTTCACCCCAGCTGAGGCACCACCGCCCCATGGGGCGACACCGCCACCCTCCAGGGCATCGTTGCCCTATGGGGCGGGGCTGCCCCCCTCCGGGGCACCGCCGCCCCATGGCAAGTGGGGCCACCACTCACGGGGGTGCAACCACCCCTGGGCGGGCATGACCACCCTTGTAGGGGTGGGTCCAGCCATCCTTTAGGCGTGGCCACCTCTCCTAGGGCGCAATCGCCCTTGTGTGAGCAGCCAAACTTTGTTTCCTCTAATCTAATTGGGTTTTTTGTTAAAATAAACCCCCTTTTTCACCCAAACTTAATTGTCGTTTCTTCCTATCCGATGGGTGAAAGTGTTTTTCACCCTCCACCCATTTTTCTAACTTACCTCTATTCCCAAACCCATGTTTTCAACTAGCATGATAACTTAAAAATAAATCATAAAATGCTAGAAATCACAATGAGGGTTTGGACCTAACCTGACGTGGGACTGTGCACTCGTGACAAAAGCTCTACACCTCATCTCCTCGGTGGATGATGTTGTCATCATAGTCCTCTGGCATCTTCTCTCTTTCTATTTCCTCTTCTCTCCTCTCTCTCACTCAACTGCCAGCTACACAAATGAGGAATAGTAACTCTAAAATTACTATTTATATCTTTCCCCCCCTTTTGCCCTTTTTTAAATAGAGGGAATTTTTCCCTTTATTTAACTTTTTTCTCCTCCATTTAATCCTCCAACTTCCCGGGGCCACCATTTGTGTCTTGTGTGTCCGTTTGACTCTATTCAAAATCCAATCTTCATGATTTTTTGAGCTCTATCCAACGATACCTTCAGTTTGTTCATATCAAGAAGTCGCTCGGGGCCCCTTTTTTCTTCCCCAACCACCCTCTTGAGGGGGCATACCTTACCATATCCATCCATACCTCTTTCTTGGTCATTTTTCCCATGTGATTGGGGCATCTCCTTTCACTCTCCTCCATTTGAGCAGCTCACGCAACCTCTCCCATGCTAGGGCATATTTTTCTAGTCGCTTCCTCTATAGAGTCATCAACATTTTATTTTTCTTCAAAACACTCTTATTCTAACAATATTTCGAAGAGGGGCAAAATGTAGACATCCAAATTTGACCACTTTCATATGGTTAAGATCCTATCATTTACTTGTCTAATTCATTTATATTAATCAAATGACATATTTAATTAATATTATCTCATTCTCTAAGGTCTCGTAAAAGTATTTAATTAAATACTTTATCCTTTACCATTTCCTGTCTAAATTAAATAAATCAATCAATTTATTTAATTTAGTCAATTATCCTCTTCAATTTTAAATTCATTCTTTCTCTCTCCTTGTCCCATCCTCCATAACTTTTTCACTAATCTAGATTAATCTAATTAATCCTTCATTAGGATGTGCATATCTTTAATCAAGATTAATGTCACATCCTTCATATTTAGCCACTTGCCTCTAATCTTCATTAATTTTCCTAATCAACCATTTGCACAACCTTAATCTTAATCACTTAACTTTTCTAGCATGTCCTTAAGTCAACCTTTCATAGTACTTACCTTATCAGGTTTGACCTCTTCCCCATGTGAATTAAAAATTCACACTTATTCTCCATATGCATTTCTCTTTCCCATGACCTCTCATAGGTCACATCAAGTACATGGGACAAGGATCTCCTTTGGGAGGACCTTGTCTTATCCATTGGGTTCTTTTAAGCATGTGAATTAAAAATACGTGTTTATTTCTCCAACACCCTTTCAAATCCCCATGGTTACAAGAGTGAACTTTCTAAAAGTCCTCACTTGTCACTTTCAGCTCCACTTGGGGACAAGGAATCCCTTTTTGAGGAAATCCTCTCCAATCCTAGGGTACTTGCAAGTACCTTCGGACCACATGGCCTTTTCCATGTCACCTTGTCCTTTTTCCATCTCACCCTCCACATGGCAAGATGTGAGGACTTGTGAGTCCTCAAATCACCACATCCCTTCATCTTGTCCATGGTGGATCAATCTCAGTTGTCCATTTTTTTTAAATGGAGAGTCTTGGCCTTAAGTTAGAAGTTAGAGTTTGGAGATTATTGCATTCTAGCCATTATTGCATTCAAGCATTCAAGTCACTCAAGCCATTTTGCATTCTGGCATTCTTGCATTCAAGCCATATTATCCATTTAGTATCTCACCTACCATCTTCCATCACTCAACCACCTCCATTATTGCAAGCATATTGCAATCAAGGAGCATACATCAAAACACTATCAAGAGCCAACCAAATCAACAATTTAAGCAAACAACAAGGTATATCATTTTCATGTTGTTTTTGTTTTTCTTTACTTAGATTCAACTAGGCCTAATCATTGAGGTGTTATTTGTGTTTTCTTTGTTGCATTTACATTTAGTTTTTCATTTCTGACTTAGCTAAACACTTGCACACAATAATTTTTGGAAAATTTTACCATAACTTTGCTTCAAAATGTAGGTTTTCAAATTTTTAAAATGTAAAATTAAACTATAATTTCAGAACCTAAATCATTCCTATAGAGTTATATAACTCTACCTAATTTAATTATCTCTAAAGGAAAATATTTCATTTTAAACATAAAATTAAATAAAGAATTACCTCTTTCCAAGTTTATAGACAATGGAGAAAATCCATCTCAAGAGTAACACACACACATACCACTAAATTTTCATTTCTAAGAAATCTCAATCCAAGCACCATTGACATGTATCCTACTTCAAAAAAATTCATCCCTAATTTCACATAAAATCCATTTTCTTCTCAAAGAGGGAGGAAGAGGGTTTTTAGAAGAAGAAAAAAAGGTGAAAAAATAAGAGTGAATTAATAAAAGGTCTTTTTCTTTTTCTTTTATTCCTTTTCCTTCTATTGTTTTTCTTATTATTTTTTTTTTTTTAATTTTTAAATTATTCAATTTGGTCAATAATACATTTTATTAAAATCAATAATTAAATCAATGAAATAGATTTAATAAAACTATATAGATTGAATGCTAGTTTTTAATTCTAATTGATAGTTTTTCACTAGCTAGAAAATTAAATCAATTAAAATAAATTACATTTTAACTAGCAATTATTTTTGTTGATGAATGGTAGCTTTAGTCAGTTAAGATCTAGGCTATTCTTCAGAATAATCAAATTAGGAAAATAAGTGAAATTGAATTTATAAGCATTGATAAAATTCGATATATTAAAGATGTTGAAATTCGCATTTAAATATAAATCGGAATTTATATATATCCACCACCTTTTGTTTTGTGTGTTAAAGACACTAACAAACTGTTATTGACAGTGTAGGGACCCACGCGCTCTAAGAGACATGTCTCTTGAGCGGATGTGTCTCCACTTGTGGAGACACTCCTCTCTTGAGACACGTCCCCTAGAGGCAGGTCTCCTACATACTTATGGTGGCTTCCTCATTGATATGTAAACATCGAAATCAATTAATGTTCTGCAATCAGCACATTCGACATTTAGAGAAGAAATCTGGAAATCACATTTAGAGAAGAAATCTGGAAATCACATTTTGACTTAGAATTTTCTTACAAAGAATTTCAGACCTTAGTTTATTCTTAGGTTTTAGGATCCTATTTCACAAAGATTTGATTACATTTACAATTTTACTAAGTCAAATGCCTTATTACAAAAAAATAATTAAACATGTTTAATTTTCTTCTAAATAAAATAGAATAATATAATAAATCTATTTTCATACAAGAATTACATATTCTCACACATCACTTCATATACTCCATTAACATCAAAACATTAGGAGGCATGACAATAAGACCAAGAAAATTAGGAATACAAGCAAGAATAAGTACAATGGGTGGACCAAGTCAACACCCAACCACAAACAAGCTACTAAAAGAAATATTCCACCACTCAAGCATTCAACATATCTCATCCTCGTGGATAAACCAATAATGAATAACATTTCATCTCATACATGAATTCAAATATACATTGAAATCAATTGCATCTATGCATGACATACACACCAACCAAGATTATTACACATAATGAGTTATCCATTCAATACCAACCACATTTCACTACTTTTTTAAACACTCCACATAAAATTAATTTTCATTGTAGTAGAAAATAAGGAATTATTCAAACTATTATAGTTCTAACAAATCAAACTTCAAGAACTAGCACATTCTTCACAATCTACTCCCTTATACAACTCATCAAAGACCCAGCATGGACATGATAGACTACTTTCCTTAACCAGTGACAAGCCATGGTTGAATACATATTTTATTATGAAATGGATGGGTGGATGTTGTGGATAGTACTAACAGATAATGATGTGAGTCTTATTCAAACATAGCGCTTGTTTACCAAGTTTCATTATGGTAACTATTCTAGGAGCGCCACAAAGTGGTTTTCACTCAAAGAACATTTTATTTCTCTTTACTGTTTTTCTTGTTTTTTATTTTTTTATTGTATTTTTTATCTTTTTTCTATTTTTTTTGGATTTTTACCCTTTTACCTAGGGTGTAAGATATTGACAACTTGAATTTATATTTCACTTTATTTTTCTAGAGGATATGTTGCATAAAATTCACTTGAACTAGTTGTGAGGTTCAAGCAAATGTTGATATCTTAGACTATTTTGAGTGAAGGAATAATCCAACGATGTTGTTTTCTTTTTGATGTTTTTCAAAAAAAATTGATGTTTGTTGTATTTTTATTTTTTTAGATTTTTACCCTTTTTCCTAGGGTGTAAGATGTTGAAAACTTGGATTGATACTTCACTTTGATTTTCTAGAGGATATGTTGCAGAAAAGCTTACTTGAACTAGTTGTGGGGTTTAAGCAATTGTCGATATCTTAGAATTATTAAGTGAGGAAATAATCCATGTTGTCGTCATCTTTGAAGGTTACCTTGGTAGTGTGTTGGTGGTACACCTTGTCGTTGGGATGAATTTTTTTGAAGGCTACCCTGATAGTGCACTGGCGAGATACCTTGTTGTTGGGATAAATGCCTAGATCACAATATGAGCTAGAAGGCATAGATCAAGATTTATTCTGAAGCAAGATGCAAGCATTTTCCCCTAGTGTCTAGCAATGTAGGTGATAGCTTATCTTGTGATAGGATAACATGTTGAGATAAAGTATGCCCCTTTGGACAATGCCTTATTGCTCAGATAATGTTGTAGAGGATAGGATCAATGATAATGAACCATATCAAGATGTTTTCCATAAGCAAGTGTAAAATGTATATCAAACATTTGTCAAGATCAAGATAAGTTGGATTTTGAAAAAAATGGATTGGATTTATTATGGATCAATTGAGATGATTCCACTTGAACTGGTGCACATAGATCCTTGATTCTACACATGACACCTATTTTCTAGGTTCTCATCATGGTACTTTTCCAAAGTTCCACCATAGTGGTTTTCACTAGAGGATGATTTTTCTCTTGACTATTTTCTTGACTTTTGTTCTAATGTCACACAAGATGCCTGTTTATCAGGTTTTCATCATGGTGATAATTTTTTGCTCATGTTGAACCACCTAGTGGTGCTGATGTAGACGTTGTTGGTGCTAATATAGTCATTGTTGTTGTCATGATGTGCCAAAGATATCTTTCTTGGAGGAGTTGTTTTGCTAGGATATGTGCACTTGAATGTAACTCCTGATAATTCTTCTCCTTTTTCGATACCGGAGTTAACTTTACCTTGATGTGCACATCGCAATAGGGTTCCCTTAGAATCCTTATCATAAAGATTTGCTACCAATGCATGGTTAATGCAAGAGTTGGATATCATGGGTGGTGAAATGCGTTGAGGGATACGAGATTCAAATGGATTTGTTTATAGTTTGGAACCTTTTATTTTCCAAACTTGGGATGATGAGCAATGATGGGTGGATATGGAGATTTGATTGATACCAACGTCTTGATATAACTTGTAAGTTACTCTTGAAGCTTTCTTTTTCTTTGCTGGACTTTTTTGATGGATGAACTTCCCTTTTTTATTTTAACCATAGTTTCTTTGACTAATGGAGTTTGATAGGGATGATTTTCTCTCTTTTTCTTTTATATCCATTTAAAATTCTCTTATCCATTTTTCTTTGCTGATTCTTTTGCTTCAATGACTCGTTTCATTCTTGGGCATAGCTTTTTTTTCTTGTTGTTGGTCCCAATCATATGGTGGAAATATGTGTGGATGATGATTCATGATATGGCTAGTTGTAGTGTTGGCAGAAATTTCATCATAAGGACTCTTTGTGCTCTTTATGTTGATGCTTGCATTAGATAAAGTTTCCCCCAGATTTATGGAGGTATCACTGATATATTTAGATTCCTTTGAATAACCAAGACCTTGATGCTTAGGATTGCCAATAATCTGAACTAGTTTTAGGATGCCCTGTTCATGTAGGCCTAATCCTCTATCTTGATACTGCATCCATTGAGAAATCTTATTTGTAATAGGATATGTCTTACCTTGGAAACACAATGCTAATCCTTCTCTACTTGTTGTGGATCTTCAAATGTGACAACCTCTTCACTAATAGGATCCTTCAAATGTGGGATAACTTCCTGATTGATATCTTCAGCCTGATCCTCTAAAATATCAAATTTTAATTGCTTCTTCAAGAGGTGTTTTTGATTTACTATCCACGTAAAAGTCTTCTTCATGATTCATTTTTTAGATGTCTTCATAGGGTGTTTCTAATTCACAACTTATATATGTCTTATTTATGATCCATTTCTAATATGTCTCCACAGGATGTTTCTAATTCACAACTTATGTATAAGTCCTCTTCATGATCCCTTTTTGATATGTCTCTATCTTCTTCTATGTCTTGATCTTGTGTACAGATGTTAAGAGTAGGAGACTTTTGTTCGTTGGTAATGATTTCAAGAGTGTGAGACTCTTTTCTTGGATGAAGATCATCTACCTATCCATTAGGAGTAATCATGTAATGGGTAGATGTATGTGTGCTTGGTATATGGATTTGTTCTTCTTTTGGAAAAACTTGGATGCCTTGGAAGATATCTACCAAGTCATTGTAGTATTTTGATGGTAAGGTTTCTTGATCTTGATTTTGTGTGGTATTATCTTTGACATGCTTTGGATCAAATTCTTTACATGGATCAATTTTAAAGAAAGGATTGCTTGTAAAGGATCCTTCTCTTTCCTCAAAATGTGGACATATGGGTAATGACTCTTGGCTTAGATTTTCTACGTTGGGTATAAGTGTTGGATTAAGAGTCTCTTGATCACCAATATGTATTGGTATGAGGTTGGATGTTGTTGATATATCTTGGATTGGATCATTTCTAGACTTAGGTGACTGATTTTGATCATGCTTAGGAATAACTTCTTGATTTATGTTCTCTTGTTCACTGGATGATGTAGAGACATTGTCATTGTGATTAGTGATAGATAGCTTCTGATCGTTGTTTTCAAATTTTGAGTTTGAGACATTGTCATTGTTTTCATTGGTAGATGAACCTTGAATTTCATCCTCAATAGCTATTTCTCCTTGATCAATAAGGTCTTGGATGAGATATTAGAGTGTTTTGCATTTGTTTGTTTTGTGACCCTTGATTTTGTGGAACTCACATCGTTCGTACTAGTTATACCAAGGAAGTTTAAATTTTGGTTCAGTATAAGTTGGATTGTTGTTGATTTTGATAAGTTATTATTATACAAGTTCAAGCATGATTACTTCTAAAGTCTCTCACAAAGGGGTTAATTTCCTTGGTTGGTAATCTTTCCTCTATGGCTTTTCTTGATTATTTTACTCTTGATTTTTTGAAACTCCTTGAAACTATGTTTGAGGTACGTATTGATATTGCACTTGAGATACACCTTGGTGTTGTAGAACTTCTTGACATTGTTGATATTGGAAGTGTTGTTGATGTGGATATTGAGGTGTTCGTGGAATTATGTCTATTTGTTGTAGATATGTAATGTTTTGACTTTACACATGGCATTGGTGATACATTAGATTTTGATTTCATTTAATTTCCTCAAGATCTCTTTCAATTTTATGTAGGGCAATTTGATGTTTTGGACTTATTCCTTGATGGTGATTTTGAAAACCCTGATGTTGTTGCCCTACTTTATGTTGTGACCCTTGATAAGAGTAATTTGGGTAATAGATCGACATGTTTTTGGGATGTATTGATAATCAATACCTATCATAAGGTCACTTAGTTTGTATTTATAAGAGGATCATACCTATTTCCATGCGGGAGGTGGTAACACGAGTCTTCTGATTGCTAGGTATGTTTTCTCCTCTTCTTCATCTAAGATGATTGTTGTGTTTCTCCACTGGTTGGGTATGTCTTTTGTCTTAAAGATAAAGCTCCTTAAATTTTTGATGATATTTGTTTGTGCTCCTTCAATCAGTTCAAAGTGTGGTTGTATGATTGTTGGTGTAAGGTTTGACTATTGAACCGAAGCAGTCGGTTGCCAGATGGTCATAAGGTGCAATGATGTTTTGAGATGGTTGCTATGAAGCTCAAGACCCTAAGGTTTTAGTGTTGTTTTAGAATGGTACTACTTTTAAAAAATTAAAATGTTGAAGAACTAGGGTCGATATTTCACTTCCTTGTCTAGAGGATATGTTGTGGGAAAGCTTACTTGAACTATCTATGAGTTCCAAGTAATTGTTGATATCATAGACATCTGAGTAAAGGAATGATCCTAATGGTTTGCTTGATTTTAATTTCTAATAAGTAGGATGGAAATAACGAATGAGGGACTATGTGTCTTATTTGATTCGAACAATGATCCTATAAACAACTTTGGTTTGTTTTCCCTAAATAGTGCTAGTTTTCAAGAAAAATCACAAGATTGTGAGCAAAAGTGGCCAGATTTATCAAGTTTTCTCAACTTTCTCTAAGTTTGAAATATGGCAAGTGATAAAACAACACTTGGACTGACTCAGCAAGCATGGACTTATGTGACCTTCATGTCTATAGATTAAGTTGTGAAATCACAACACCCAAGCCATATTTCCCAAATGTTTACTTTGATTAATACAACCTAAAATAAAAGTTGGAATATTCAGAAACCTTTAAGGAAAAATCCTTTCAAGGAGTACAAACATAGGGCTTCTTTCACAAGTATACACCAAGTCAAAGGGTTTATGATTCAACCATCTCGTTCAGTGTTTGTTTGAATGTGTTATTTTTCTTTAAATCAATCATAGAATTTGATCTCAAATTATTTTGAATGTATTTGGTGAGTTTAATATAAACAAGAAATTACAACCCTAGTGGATAGACACCATTATTTTAGGTAGGCTTGCCTCATGCTCCAAAGAGATGATTATACATGCAACTTATCATGCAGGCATGTAGTCAGACTTGGCAAGTAACTTCTCAGAAGTAAATTTTGATGCATCAAAGAATTTTTTTGGATAATAGGGTGGATTTTAAAATAGTTTGGCTCTTAGTAATGTTTTGGGGATATTATTTTTGGGCCCCTATACATGCAGCATTTGGTTCAATTAAGAACCTTCTAGCCCTTGCAGGTTTTTACGCATCATGAGGATATTAAGGAAGAATACGTCAGCATATGCCAGTAGCACCTGGTGAGTGATGAACTTTCCTCACACTCACAAAAGATTTATTTAGCTGTCTAGAATAAAAGTACCACTTGGGTCGCCTATGAGTTCTCCAACGCGAGATGTATCTCAATAGGCAGGCCCTCTAAAAAGGTATGCTTGAAAATAAAGGTGTGAATCTCAAGATGTTTTTGCTCAACCAAGATCGCCAAAAGGTGTGAGGGGAGAAGATAACCATATAGCTTGCCAGTCACTAAATATATAGCATACACTTCATAGTAAATTGATTCTTTTTAAACACATCGAGTGGTGTTATCCCCAAAAATATGTGAATAATATAAACAAATTTTTCTTTTTATTTGCACCAATATGAAGTATTCAGGATATCAATCATCTAAGATAGCAATGGTACAAGACAGAATAAACATTTGTTCATTTTTAAGCCCAAATATGAGTGTTTCTAAGAAATCGAACTTGGTTCTAACTTGGTCAACAAAAGTAAATCGAGTGTCTGTCAACAAAATGGAAATCGTTTTACGTTCTTTTTTTTATGCACCAAAATTAAAGTTCCTAATTATGAAAACATGAAATGCGTTCATTTTTAGAGCACCAAAATTGAAGTGTTTTTTTTGTTCTTTTTATGAGCACCAAAATAAGAGTTCCTAATGTAATCAAAAGATGTTTGTAGATCTAGAATCCTTCAACCGATCGTCTTCCTTGCAAAAAATGAGTTAAACTCTTTCAAATCTTGCATACAAATCTATTAGTACCTATTACACATTCAAAATAGGCCTATGTTAGCAAAAAATCAATTGCAAGAGTACAAATTCCATGCACTGGTCTATCAGAGAAAATGCTCATGAATTTTTGCAAAAGCGCCCCTATCAGAATCAGATGCTCAATTCTCAGAGCAGATGCTACCACTGTCAAAATCAAATGCAAGGTTTTAAAAGTATATGTGTATCTATCTTTTTGCAAAAGCACAGTTCTCATGTTAGATGCTCATTTTTTTAGAGCAGATGCATGGTTTTATTCATAAGCAATTGTGATATTTTTCTAGGCAGTGCATGAAACATTTTTCTAATGTGATTCTGGGATCTGCAACTTTAAATATAGCTCATACGAACGTTAGCGTAGGGGACAAGAGTCCCACTGGGCGTGCTAGAATGTGTGCAGGGGAAAAACATTAGAATGAAAAGCAAGACAAATGTAATGAACTGAGAATCTATTTGATCCAAAACACTTAATCTAAGATCTTATTCCATCACTCATGAAATGAAAAATCTAAGCTATTGAAATTACGTAATGAAATCCTATGATTAACACATTGAATTCAAAGCAAAGGAGAGATTAACATCTCATGTCAGAGTGTGTTTACATGATATTGGGTTGTTTGTATCACTGCAAAGCCTCCATTGTTGTGTCGTGAAAGCTTGAAGAATGATGTTTATGTTGGTTGATCAAAGGTATTATGAAGCTTTATCAATGGTGATCTTGACAAAACTTTGTTGCATAAGCTATTTTAATTCTCCTGTAATGCCCCACCACATAACCCTAGAGGAAGATGCAACTATACTGGAAACTAAGCAATTTTTTTTTAAAGTGTAATTAATAACATTAAAAGTGCACTACACTAATGCATACATCCTCCAAGTTATGTGACAACGCTTACAACTGAATCCCGTAACATATAAAAGTAACTCATTCATAGCATATAAAATTAATACTCATGCATTAAATATCATACATCCAAAGCATCAAATACATCTCATAAGATACAAGTACATAAAAGATCCATAGAATTACATTCATTCCAAATAATATTTACAAAAAAAATTTTCAAAATGAGGAAGATCTTTGAATAATCTTACAATTACAAGAATCCTCCTCGAATACAATTGAGGAGTTATACATATACAAAGTATCCAATTGATACAATAAATCATAAGAATGGAACATGATAACTGGTACGCACGAGCTCTCCAATTGGAAGATCCCGCCATCATGAACATAAGAAGGAAACCCAACAGAGTAAGGTGCACGTTCCACCCAACCAAGTGGTACCTGAAGGCCCACCCCCAATGCTAGGAGATAGTAATAAGGCTTCCTAGACAAGACCAACTACCTCTAGACACGGGCTAACACATAACTAAACTTAATCAACTACAAGTACAACACTAACTTAACAGTTACATTGCTTCCAGAGTTAAATAATCAAATATATCACTGAACCAAAGATATTGCTGGCATAGGAGGAGTATCATTACAAAGTTGCATGGGTTACCCTGGAAAATCTTCCTAGGCCCCGACCCCCATTTTGGGTTACCCTGGTAGCCTCTCACAACCCCTGGCCCCACATGAAATCCGATGTGGAATCAAATATCTTTCAAAAGAACAAGATAATGATCTTTCCATTCCAAGCCTTCTCAACTCATCCCAAGTCTAAACAATCCCTTGAGCCCATGAGTGAGGCACAATTATTCTTGTTAAGTGTTAAAAACTACCCTTTCCCCAAATACATTTATTTTCATTTTCACTGGATTAACTAACTCTCAAATGAGTTACCCTGGCACCACTTTGTGTGTCGGCCCCCATTGAAAGCCATTCCCCTATAGACAACACATGGAAAAAATCCATAACCCAAGGGTAAACTAGTGCACACATACGGATAATAATTCCCCATCCAAAATATAGGAGGCAACACATCCCTATTTGTGGTAACCGGGTGATTAACTAAATGCAACTAAACGCACTACCCAAGGGAAAAATAATGGGCTGAAACCATAAAATACAACAACCCCAAATAATAATACCACACCTAGAAGACTTACAAAATATCAACTAACTGATTTCCCCAACAACATATACAGAAGGAATCACATTTAAAAGGGCAATTTAAGCAGGAAATAAATCTCATTAGGATTTCCTAAATCCAATTTCCCTTCAAATAAATTCTATAATGCATTGCCCGAATAAACTAACTTAATAAAATTTCATTTACAGACAATAGAAGAAATCAAATCTATTTGTTTAAAAACATTTTCCTAATTAAAATCAATAAATCAATTTCTCTTTTTACATCATTTCACTCTGAAGACATTTTAATTGTGCATATGCATGCGTTTGTTTAATATATCATAAATAAATAATATATTTATATATTTATACTTATATATAAATATAATATTTAAATATTTAATAATTAATCATAATTTCCAAATATAAATATCAGATATATATATTTAAAATATATATATTACTATATACTTACATATACATATATTTATATTTATATATATATATATATTCTATTTATAATCTTTAACCACATAAAAAAAGTACATAATTGAATTAAATACATCTGGCAGATGAAGTTTATGAAGGCACGCCACAATAGTTTGGGGGAGGGGGCGACTATGTTCAAACACAGTCGAACCCCCCATTAAGGTTGGTGCAGCCATGAGGGGGAGAGCAGCGTAGGCAAGCTACCCTCACAGCTTGCCTCCCCCTTGGGGGTAATGGTTGTGAGGGTAGCCCACGCACCTCCCCCAGTCCATTAAAACTTTGAAACTTCAAATAAAATTTGCGAATTAAGAAAAAATCACCGTACGACATCACTTCCCTGGTTTTAACAATTAAAACTATTTTACATAATCTTAAATAATCATGGCATTAATATATATGTATATGTATATACATAAAATATGTATATATATATAAATATATCAATTATAATTGTTCCAAAAGGCGAGTTATTTTCACAACAATTTCTACAGGAAAAATTACAAAAAATTTACAGAGGTTTTTCCTTTTTTTTCAAATAAACAAATCTAATAGTAAGAAGAGAAATAATCTTCTACAGATAACATTTACAAAATTTCTGAGAGGTTTTCTACAAAATTTTACGAAAAAAATTAATTTCATCCCAACAAAAGTTTTCCTAGTTTCCTATTGCTTTCCTTTTGGGTTTTCCATTGGTTAAAAACAATCCCTACAGGAATTTCCAAAGCTTCCCCGATAATTTATAATTTCAAAACAAATAAAAATTTAAACAATTTCTACAAAAGCTTTCACGATAAGTTCCAAACATGACATTCTTTCAATTTTATAAAAAAACTCAAAATCTTCTAATCTTGTACAGGCAATCTTTTTCAGAACCAACAAATTAATCTAATAACCTTTCCAAATTGAAATTAAATAAATAATAAAGGAACCTAAAACCAAACGCTTGAAGAGATGAAGATTGATGTAGAGATTCTTCCACAAAACAAAGCTTCTTCCAGAAAAAACAAAGCTTCTTCCAAAAAACAAAGCTTCTTCCCCAAATAATCACTTTTCTAGAAAGAGCAAAACAAAGCCAGAGCCAAATATTTTTCCCAAAATTATCCTTCCCCAAATTTTCAACAACCCATCTTAATTTTTAACAACCTCCGCAAAAATATCTTCTCCTCTTCCGTGAAGTAGCCTCTTACCTCTCTTTGTTGAAGCAAAATATTCTCTCCGTGAAATAATTTTCCCAACAACTGAAATTAAAATTTCCCAACACATGTCAAAAATCAAATATCTTCTCAATCAATACAAGCTAATCCCTCTAGATATTTTCTAGATATTAATGTCTTTTTAATAATTCAAAATCACATAGTATTTTCTAATTTAAATAAAATCTAATTAATTTAATTGCTTAATAAAATAAATTTAATCATAAGGTTAAATTATTTTACCAAATAAATTTAATTAATTAATTAAATTAAAAACAAAGCTTCTAACACTATAAACAAGATTAATTAAATAATCATTTAAAACATTTAAAGCATTTATTTCCCTTAAGCATACCTTGCAACATAAATAACAAGAAGGCAAAAGGGAAAACAGATAACAAAATGTGACCAACTAAAATTGACGACACACTATGACTAAGGTTGTGGCTTGACAAGGGAAACCCAGTTACTATCTCCCAATCAACAATACCGTTGGGCAATGGACACACTCAAACCTATGAATCTAGGTAGATTCGATGTCCTGTACCTACAAACCTGCAATCAAAGCATATGTCGAACATGTATATATCATAATCAATCACATCGTGAAGAGAGAATTACGAAATCACAGGGTGCTCACAAGCGAGTGATGCAATCTCGTTCTCTTCACCAATACAATGTCACATCAAACTAACGAATCTAAACATCAATAAACTACATATGAGCGTATAGAAATATCAATTCAAATAACAAGTATGCTAATTAGAAAGCATGACATAAACATTAAACATTAGAATAATGTACTCTCACATCATAATATAAAAAACCAACGTCACTCCAAAGTTAGCGATCAAATAATAACAAAGTATCAGGGTCTATCAAAGTCAAGGTACTGTCAGAAAACATAAGCATATTAGAGAAACACACTATTTGAACATAAGAGCAAATCAGATGGGTGTTACATCTCCGATCATTTTTGAGAGGAAAGAGGTTTGTTATATAAATTTCAAGTTTTTAGATGAAGAATCAACATTAAACAATGTTGAATCAAGATCGATGGTTGAAGGTTGTTGAGAGGATTTAGATTGATCAATCAACTGGGTTGATTGATCAGAGGACTAGATGTGAGAGAGAGTTAACCAATTTAGATTGGTCAATCAATTGGATAGATTGAATAGTCAATCTCAGTTGACAGAAAGAGTGTGTGAGTTAAGAGAGTTGATGAAGAGTTAACTAAATAGATATTTTAGTCAACTAGAAGAAAGTATTCATTACGTTCGAGGAGATTGTGCATGAAGAGATAATGAGACTGTTAACCAAATATATATTTTAGTCAACTAATTTAGAAGAGCTAATTAAGTTTTTTAGGGAAATTAATTAATTAAATAATTAATTAATATCAAGAGGAATGTGCACATGTGAATTTGACTTTAATAAATAAAGTTATTTTTTTAAAGTGGTGATATTGAATGAATTAAATAATTTATTTAATTATTTAATTTGGAAAGGGGAAAGTTGTTTAATTAAATAATTATTGATAATCATTTAATTAAATTAAAAGAATAGGTAGGATTAAATAATTAAAATAATTATTTAATGTAGAAGTTGAAAGAGAATTAAATGAAGAGATAACTAAATAGATTGTTTAGTCAACTAATAGAAAGCGGTCGTTATGTTTAAGGGAATAATGCATTAGATTGTTTAGTTAACTAAAAGAAGAATTAGACCATGTGGAGAAGATAATTAATTAATTAGATTTTTAGGATTTTATTAAATAAATGAACTTTATTTAATTAATTCATTTTTTCATCATTAAATAAAGTTAGATTAGGACTATATTAAATAAATGAAATTTATTTAATTTTTCAAATTTGATGAAAACGTGAATTAATTAAATAATGTCGTATTATTCAATTAATAGCAGAAATTAGATTTTTAGGATTTTATTAAATAAATGAACTTTATTTAATTGGTTGAAAATGATGAAAAAGTGAGTTAATTAAATAAAGTTGTAGTATTCAATTAATAGAGGAAATTAGGGTTTTTCCTTATGTAAATGATGAATATTAGTGTTAAAATGCTAGTTTGTGGCTTAGGAAAATTTTAGGTGTCTACAAAGCCATACAAAGATTTCTTCAATTTGAAAACCAATTTACTTTTACCTTTCACCACGTAGTGCTCTGGTTGTGTCATATAAATATCCTCCTCCAAGTCACCATGAGCAAAAGCAGTTTTCACATCCATTTGCTCAACCTCTAAATCATAAGCAGCAACAATAGAAAGCAAAGATCTTATGGATGTCATTTTTTCAATAGGAGAAAATATATCACCATAATCAACACCCTCAACTTGAGAGTAACCTTTTGCAACCAACCTTGTTTTGTACTTCTCAATACTTCCATTTGAACCAATCTTTTTCTTGAACACCCATTTGCAACCAATAGGTTTTCTTCCTTCAAGAAATGGTACAAGATCCCATGTATCATTCTTTTTCAAACCTGTCATTTCTTCATCCATAGCAATCTTCCAGGATTTTGCATCATTCATACCTAATTCTTCTTCTACTAATTTGGGTTAATCTATGTTAGTATTCAAAGAAAAAATACATCTCCAATCATCAAGTGAATACCTTTTAGGTGATTTTATATGTCTTGTAGACCTACGAACAACCTGATTTGGGGGTTCTTCCTCCTCTTCTAAAGATTCGGAGCTAGATGAGCTCTCCTTAACTTCTTGTTTATCTATGAGCTTTGATTCAACTTTCTCAGGTGTAGAAGGAAATTGAATCACATCTTCCTGTTAACTTTGTTATGGCTACAATGTAATAGAAGAAGGCTTAGTTTCTCTAAAAATAACAATTCAAATATGTATTACCTTATGTACAACAAGATCCCAAAGCTTGTATCCTTTCACACCATAATTGTCTCCAATGAAGATACATTTCACAGCCTTACTCTCCAACTTTGATTGCTTCTCCTTTGGAACATGTGCATATGCCTCACAAGCAAAAACTCTAAGATTTATTAATGAAGGCTTGCAACCCAACCATGCCTCTATAGGAATCTTATCAACAAGAGTTGATGCAAGAGACTTGTTAATCAAGTAACAAGTAGTGGCAACAGCTTCAACCAAAAACCTTTGTTCTATACCAGCACCACTCAACATACTCCTAGCTTTCTCCATCAGTTTCCTATTCATTATTTATGTAAATCCATTTTGTTATAGATTATACGGAGTTTTCTTCTATCTATAAATACCAAAAAATTTACAGAATCTATCAAAATCATTAGAGAAAAATTCATTGCCACTATTAGTCCTTAAACATTTTATTTTCTTTCTAGTTTGCAACTCAACGATTGCTTTAAATTATTTAAATCGACTAAAAATTTCAAATTTACTCTTTAGAAAGTATATCCATGTCCTTCTATTATAATCATCACTAAATGAAACATAATATGTGGATTTACTACTTGAAGGAACATCTAAAGGACCAAACACATCATAATGAATAAGATCCAATACACCACAAGATTTATGATAGCTCAAGTAAAATTGAACATGGTTTTTTTTCCATAAATGTAATGCTCATAAAAATCAAATTCAAGATTACAATCAAATAGACCTTCAACAAGGTTTTTATTTTTCAAGGTCCTTAGACCCTTTTCTCCAATTTGGCCAAGTCTCTAGTGCCATTACCTATTTTTCTTTGCAAGTAATGTTGATTCAAAAGAAAGAGCACCCTTGAATACCCAAAAGACATGACCATCTACTGAATGTGAAACCCTCATTTCTTCCACACAATTTCTTATCACAGAAGTACTATTACACTCAATAGTGCATGCATCAAGCTTATATAATGTGCCATATCTGACACCTCTAGCAATCACCATAGAATCTCTGACCATCTTGCATCCTACATCAGAAAATACTACTTACAAACTTGCATCTATTAGTTTGCTCACAGATAATAAATTTTATGCTAAACCAGGGATATGCAACACACCATTAATCCTTTTTATTCTACCATCAGGAAACCTAATTTTAACTTTACCATGGCCAACAATGTCTAAATGATAATCATCACCCAAGTAAACCTTACCTCCATCATATCCTTCATATTCAAAAACCCAATCTTTATTAAAGGTCATATGGAAAGATTTACCTAAGTCAATTAACCATGCATCATTACCTGCATGAGTTGCCAAAGCTACAATGAATGTGTCACCATCTTCATTCTCAGACTCATAATCAAAATCAAATTTCTTCGTTTTCTTCTTCTTTTCTTCTTTGTAGTCCTTACAAACATGTCCAGGCTTAGCATAGTTCCAGAAAATAACTTTGGACTTTCTAGGAGACTTAGATCTCCTCTTGGACTTGGATTTGTCACGATTCTCATTCTTTCCTTTTTTCCTTAGGTATTCCATGAACTTTCATGGCATCCTTAGCACTGATGGATACCTTCCTCCTCATCTCTTCAGAAAGAAATGAACCCACCAAATATTCAGTCTTCAATATAATAGAAGTACTCCCAATAGTCATAACAAGAGAATCCTACGAATCAAGTAAAGAACAAAGTAGGATCTGACATTTCTCTTCCTCATCCATTTTGACACCAACTGATTTCAACTGAGCCACTAGCATATTGAATGCTTCCAAGTGGTTTGTAATTCATCCACCCTCTTACATTCTCAAGGAATACAATTTCTTCCTCAATAAAATCTTATTCACTAAAGATTTGGCTTGATACATCTCACCAAAATTCTTCCATAGTTTTTGTGCAAAGGTCTCTATATGGACATTGATTAAAATGGAGTCTGCCAAGAACAATTTGATTAGACCCTTGGCTTTATGGTTCATAACATTGTAGACATGTAAAAATGACCTAACACTTATCACACAACCTAAATGACATAAATTCTCATCATCGACATCATTATCACCTAATATCACTGCGTTTCACATCAATTGCATCAAAAACCCTAATTTTCTCTATTAATTGAATAATATTACATTATTTAATTAATTCACTTTTTCATTTTGACTAATTAAATAAATTTTATTTATTTAATAAAGTCTTAATCTAACTTTATTCCTCCTTATTGATTAAATAACATCAATTATTTAATTATGTCGCTAATTCACCCTATTCCCCTAAATCATTAAATTATTGCCACTTAATAGTTTAATTAAATCATTTTCCCCTAGACATGAATAATTAAATAAATTATTCAAACATCATTTGAAATGGTCAAAACAAACAAATACAACTTTGTAAAAGTCAAACATGATTTGCACGTTCAACTCAAAAAAGATTAATTAATTAATTACCCTCACCCACTTTCATGATTGAGCAAATTATGATCCCTTAATTACTCAATCTGATTGGTTGACTGATTCATCTATTTCCTGATTGATTCATCTGTTCTTCAATCCCGCTAAAGGCTCAACTTGATTTCCTCAATTCCACTAAACACTCAAATTGATTTCATCAATCACACTGATTACATAATCAAAATTCATTGATTCTTCCCATCTAATTCCTCTCAACTGTTTTGAACCGTTGATTAGGATATTCTACTATGTGATCTCGATCGTTCATTTCAAAACACAAAATCTATATAACAATCATCTTCGTCCTCAAAAATGAACAAATAATTGACATATTTTGTACAATGAGGTAATGATAAATTGATTATCAATTTCACAGAAGCTTTTCACACACATCTTCGATCAACATCAACGCACATTTTGAGCTTTTATAATGCATAAATGGAGGATTTTCATTGATACAACGATCCAACATAATTGCAAATACACTTCGACACGCGATGGTAACGATATGTTTTATGAATTTAATTTATGTTCTCTTCTTTGATTACATTATTTGATTTCATTTCTTCATAGTCTCATTTTGTGAGTAATGGGTATGAATGAATTAATTAGTTTAATTCATTCATGTTTGATTTCGTATGCTTATCGATTTCCCCCTTGCACATTTTGGCA
This sequence comes from Sequoiadendron giganteum, assembly GCA_007115665.2. Classification (NCBI taxonomy): domain Eukaryota; kingdom Viridiplantae; phylum Streptophyta; class Pinopsida; order Cupressales; family Cupressaceae; genus Sequoiadendron; species Sequoiadendron giganteum. The sequence continues at coordinate 210,858,152 of CM021107.1, read as the reverse complement.
CACCTGGTAGGACCTCGGTCCTTGACATTAATATTTCCTTGAGTGTGTTTTGAACAATTACAGGTTTCAGAAATGCACTTGAAAAATTATATTTATGCGAATGCTACAAAAAACTCACGTGGTCGCTCTTTCATTTTTATTGTAGTTGCTCTTTTCCCAACCTCTTTTATCATTTCTAATGTGTTTGCTTTAGAAATAGGGCCACTTTTTAAAATTCAAACTGCTTTTGCTTTAGAAATAGGTTTTCTTTTGAAAATGATAACCGCAATCGCACATAACAGGTCCACCTTTTACTTTTCTAACTACATTTACTAAAAATAACAAGGTTGTTTTGATTAAAATTTTCATTTCTACTCTATTATTTTTTATCCAAAATATGCAAAGTAATTTTTTAGATTTTGTATGCTAACAGGAGCTTGTTTTGGATGTTTTGTGTTTGTTGACTTTGTTTGTGCAGCTCTTGCAGGATATGGTACACTTTACATCAAGAACAACTAACAATTTTATTACAAAGAAGGCGAATGGTCCAAGTCCAACTTTTTGAAATATTTCTACCTTAGAATTTTTTTAATTTGGTGCTAACAAATAAACCCCACAAGTTACAAGCTTTTGATTTGGTGCTTTAAAAATAACTTTTCAAAAAAAATCAGTTTAGGGAAATTTTTCGATTTGGTGCTTAAACTAATGAACACCACAACTTGCACGCTTTCGATTCGGTGCTTTAAAAGGAATTTTCAAAAATATTTCTAGTTTAGAACATATTTCGATTTGGTGCTTTGAAAGGAACTTTCAAAAAGCTTTCTATTTTAGGCAAAATCTTTCGATTTGGTACCATAAAATGAACTTTCAAAAGCTTTCATAAATTAGAACAACACTTCAATTTTGGTTCTCATAAAATGGAACGTTGTCTTTTGACCAATGCTTTCATTTTGTTGACAAAATGAACAGATTTATTTTGTTGACCACGTTAAGACAAGTTTATTAGCAACACTCAATTTTGGTGCTTAAAACTAGATAAATACATTCTAATTTGCACAGTACTATCTATTTGCTTGAAATCCATAACACTTCAAATTGGTGCACATAAAAAATAAATTTCTATCTTGTACACACTCTAGTTATCTTTTTTTTGATAGCACCGCTTGAGGGGCTTAAAAAGAATATTGCGATGAATTATATGTTGTGTATTTCGTGTTTGGTAAACTAAGTGTCTATCCTCTCCCCTCACATATTTTTGGTAATCTTGGGTGACAAAAAGCACTTTGAGTTTTGCACATGTTTTAATTCAAAGCATTACCTTTAGAGGGTATTCCTTTGAGACACATCCCATGTTGGAGAACTCAAAGGTGACTCAAAGCAGGTTTTCACTTAGGTCACTAAATAAATGGTCAAGGCTAAATGTTGAACGACTTAATTAATGATTACTTTTTCATCAGTGTCATTCATGAAAGGGGAGTTATCATTGTGTATATAGAGCCTCAAGTAAGTTGGTTAAATCCTTCAGTGGCTTGTTGGATGCTAGCAAAGTGTTGGATCCCTTGAGCATGACTAAGAACCAATGTAGTAGAGACCACCTTTTTTAGCCAAAACATTCTTTGAAAGTAGTGCATTGAAACTTTACTTTCGAGAAATTACTTACCAAGTCTGATTTATGGTTGAGATTAAAACACTCTCCATAAGTTGCATGTAGAATCACCCCTTCGAGGCATGCGGTAAGCCCATCTAAAATAATGTGTCTATCCCTAGGGTGTAAATTGTTTCCACAAACTTGACAAATACTCTCCGTTACTTTGGACATCAAACACTTATTTTGATTGTAAAAATGAACACATCAAAACAAGCATTGAACATGGTTATCAAACATCAAACCCTTTGGACTTAGTGTGAATACTTTGAAAAGAGCCATATATTTTCACTCCTTAAAATATATCCTAAACAAATATCTCTAAAGGTTTCTAAATATTTGAGGCTTACATTTCAAGTCACATTAAGAACAAAGTCAACATTGGGAACTATAGCTTTAGTATTTTGACTTACATAAACTTTGAGCTTTTGTGGAAAGAAACTTGCTTAAGCCATAGAAATTTAGGGTCAGATAGTTTTGATTGTTGTGTTGTATTGTATCACTTGCCAAAAATCTTAAATCAAATCAAAATGAGACATCAAATCTACAAATTTATCCAAACTATTGCCAACACATAAACTAGAAAATAAACCTGCACAAAAATCGCTATTGCTGCTATTTTTACAACTTGTGACCTTAAGAATATCGTAGTTGATCAAAATAGGTCATTTTTTCTCTCTAGACTATGACAGTCGCTGTCAATAACCTATCACTTTTTCAAAACTGAACACATTCGACCTCAAAATTATCACTTTTGATCCTAATATTACCACAATTGACTTAACATCTTGTCGTAGTCAACCTAGAATCTAGTCGCATTTGACTGAAAATGCCGCTTTTGATTTATGATCACCAATTAGAAAAATTACAAACAAATATTGCTTTTGAGAAATCTTACCGTATTTGTCCTCAATACTTGGCCGCTATTGACATAAATCTAGCCGCTTTTGATAGGAATTGCCGCTACTATCCTAAAACTACCACTTTTTCCCTGCTTTCTAGTGAAAATCAGAAACATCTTAAACTTGTTAAAACTTGTGAGAATGAAAAATAGTTAGACTCCCAAAACATGTCATATCTACATCATTCCATATCTATTTGCACAATCAAACACACTAAACTAGTTTTAGGATTCAAAATCAAAACACAACCTTGAATTATTCCTTCACTCAAAATTCTAAGGTATCAACATTTTCTTGAACCTCAAGGCTAGTTCAAGTAGATTCTTCAAAACATATCCTTTAGAAAAATGAAGTGAAATATCAATCCACGTTTTCAACATTTTGAGTCCCAAAAATAACATCATTTCCAAGACATCCAAAACATCACTCAAAACTTTAGGGTCTTGAGTATCACGAAAACCATATCAAAACACCAACACCTTCATCATTCACTTTATGACCATTGGGCGTCCAACTTCTCCAGTTCAACAACCAAATCTTATGGCACCCATTATACAACCAAACCTCACACAAATTGAAGGTGAACAATTGGATATCATCAATAGTTTGAGAAGTTTTGTATTCAAGAAAAAGTAAACACCAATTCAGTGGAGAAACATAGCTAATATACTAGACAAAGAGGAACAAAAAGAAGATCTTGCAGTCGGAAGACACGTATTACCACCTCCTGTGTAGCAATAGATACCATCCTTTTAAAAAAAAAAAATCCCAAAACACTCAAAAAATAGGAAATCCCAAAAACAAAGCATTAAGTTAGAAAACACCAACTTCGATAAAATATTGGCACTTGTGTATGACAACCACATGATCTAAGCATAGAAAAAATATGGAAGAAAATAAAAGAAGCTTTAGTGTGCCCCTAGTGAACACCACAAATGATGGAAGTGACCCATTGGGATATAGACCAAGCGACCCTATAACTCCTCAAAAGAAACAAACATTCAAAGCAACATCAAACCAACCACCAAGTGAGGAGGAAGTAATTTGTAGACAACAAGAAATGATGGATAGGTCAAATCAAAATTCCAAGGACATGTTCATAGAAGAAGTGGATAGTGAGGAAGAAATATATGAGGAAGAATTCTTTCAACACACCAACAATCCCAAGGTACTTAAACTAATGGACAAACTACTAAGAAAGGATCCAAATGCATACTTCTTCAAATTAGCATAAATTGGTGCTAGACTACCTATAGACTTTAATGTGGAAAGTCTTAAGGATCCTCACCTCATTCCTTTAGGGGATAAATCAGTCTTGAGAAAGATACCCAAACTAGTAGAGATTTTGAACATGCCACCAATCTTCTCACGAAGCAATGATCAACCAATGGACAAGACTTTGTTTAGGAAACCATCCCAAATCGAGCAAGTAGCATTGGCCCAACAATATCAAGGGGGAACCACTCAATATATGCCACAAAATAACAATATGAAAAATATGGGAAACTTTCCAACAGGTGAACAAGGTAACATCCCATTGCAAGGACAATACATATCGCATAATGCATCGTATATTGATCCTTCAACCAACATACCAAATCAGCAAGGTGTACCACCAATGCATTACCATGGTATCGTTCAATATAATTCATCCCAACAACAAGGTGTACTGCCAACGCATTAACAGGGTAACCTTCAATACAATTCATCCCAGCAACAAGGTGTAACACCAACGCACTACCAGGGTAACCTTCAAAACAATTTGTCCCAACAACAAGGTGTACCACTGTTAAGGTTCAAGCAGATTTGAGAAATAAACATTAACAATTATATGCAAATTAAATACCCTATAAATAACAATGAAGAATAACACAAAAGAGATTAACACAAAATTTAACAATTTTTCACCCAATATGTAATGCCCACTCTTAAAGAACTAATAAATTTGTCATTGGGAAACCAAATTAATGAAATAATTTGGATATAATGTGATAAAAGATAAACAAATTGGATTTAATTTTAAATGAAATAGATAAAAAATTATAAAGATATTGCGACCGCTTCAATTGAACAAAGTATCATTGCACAAGTTAGAATAATCCAATAACATCCCCAATTAAGATGACAGTAATTTGATCGACTCGAGGGGACAAAAAATTTCTACATTCACATATTGATTAATTTCTCATTCATATATATATAACGGGAAAGGTGGTGAAAAGGTTCAAGTTTTATTTAAACCAAAATAATGTTTAGCTGTTATCCAAATAACAATTTCAACTTATACTATAAACTCTTTCTTTCTTATAAATATTGAATACTATAATAACATACGTCTAGTGTAATTCTCTCCTAAAAATATACTAGTAAAATGCAACCAAATAACTTAATTCAATAATAAAAGATAGACTGTAATACTCAATAATACAATAGCGTTCAACAATATGTGTATCCTGGCACAAAATTTACCATAAAATAATGTTATCTTCACAACCCATTAATCAATGAATGACAATCAATCAGGGAACCTTAATGTTGAGATACAACTCTCTAACTATCTAGTTAAACCATTTGACTTTATAATAATTTATCCAAGTTTATTCAAAAGACTAAACTACGTGAAAAACACCAGCACTAAGCAATATTAAACCTTATAAATGAACACTTTATCTTAAATACACTCATACTGATTCTGAATCCTACAATCGCAAAAGGGAAACTTTAGAAAGAGACTCGTGGACTACACAATATTGTTTCCACTTTCACCAAGGCTTCTTGAGTATATCATGTTGTGCTCCAAAGGAGATATGATAAGGCAGTGTTGGAGATTAACCCCAACTATTGGGTTCCCCACCATGCCGTTGTCTTTCGTCTCATTGTCCGTGGTACTGCGGTCTTACCGCCAAACCACGGCCCATCATCTAGCTCTCGACGGTTGTGCGATTACCGCGGCCTCACAATCTGCCTTCTCCCTCCTTGCGGTAGTGCAGTCTCTCCCGACTTCACCATTGTACCGCCAGCTCCTCTCTCTCCTACCGCGGTTGCGTGGAAGTCACTACCACACCGCAACCTCTCTCATCTCCCTTTGCAGTAGCGCGGCTTTCTTGCTTCACCACAGTCTCGCGGTCTTCTTCGTTCCTCTTCGCGGTCGTGCGGTATCTCGTGCCTTCACCGCAATACCGCAGGCCTGTCCTCCTTCATGCGCAGTAGCATGTTTTTGGTGTTTTTGACAGCGCTTTGATGGACTTCCAGCTAGCGATATTTAATTCTCGATTGGACATTGAAAGGACTTTTATTTTAATATAATTTATTGTTGTTTAATGTTGCCAGGTCCTGGAAGTGATACGATGTGAATTTGTTTCAACTGTGTGTCGTTCTCACATGTTTTGTGGGTGAAAAGAATTAGATTATTTTATGTTTGTTCTAGAAGTTAATTTTTGATATATTTTGGTTGCTCGTTTTGTTATAAAAAAGGATAAGAAAAAGGATAATATAGCTCTCAAGAGCATAATTTGTGTACTCAGAAGTTGAAGTGAGAATTTTCTCTGAAGAAGCAAGATTGTAGAAGTGAAGAGCCAAAGCTCAGTGAAAAAGTAAAATATGTTTAAAAATCAATATAATATAAAATTTGTTGGGTTGTGTGTGTATGTTTCAAATTCTTAATTTCAGTGTTTAAATTAGATTTAAGTTGTCTTTGTTTTGTTCATGCCTCCTGTTTTCCAACAAAGGCAAGTTATGACTGATATAGAATACTAAAATGTGTCCTACTCTTGACAAACGACCTCCTCACAACCTTATAAATTTTGCATACACTAAGCAAGTAAAAATTGAACTCACCACAAAAAGAGTTTCAAAATTTTAAATGCAAGTCGTTACAACCTCAAAACAGATATCACATTCTACAACGAAGACAAGGCTAGAATATCACATTTTCTATTCAAAACTGCTCAATGTATAATAAATACATGTGTAAAAATGTACGTATTTGACATGACACAAGGCACTAGGCACATGAAACGCTACAGAGACAAAAGTGTGCAATTTGATGCAAGTAATAAATATACTAATTTGAAAGCAAATGAACATACTTTATTACTCGAAAACTAACCTAACACCAATATCGACAGAACAAGAGGAATAGTAAGAAAAAATAACGGTTTAAGAATAGCAATATTGGCAGATTATGAATGTAATGTAATGGTTAGAAAAGATTACAAAATCAACATGTTTTTGGATCCCAAACTCGGTGCATTTGGATACCATTTAAACCCAAACCACTGCTACACAACAATTATTTCAATTGTGGTAAGCCAGGATGGTGAATGATGGAGGTCTGACATTTAGATTAGCAGTTGAGAAACCTATGCATTGCTTTACACACTTATAAATGAATCAGGAAATGACCAAGGAAAATGCACAAGTAATTCCCTATATATATTCAACAAATGGGCGGGTACATGGAAATGGGTAGCAATTCTGTGGACACCCTCAAAAAAAAGTTGAAAACCATAACGCGCTCGTGTTATGTTTTCCGTTAAACCTAGGCAGGGTCTCGATGGCTACAACTACAAAGACATAACATGAGCGCGTTATAAAGCGCTCGCATTATCAACTATTAAAATCAAAAAAACAAATGATCTCATTTGCATTTCGACTAGTTTTTTTGTTGCACCCGCGGCCAAAAAACCAAAAATATCGCGCTCACATTCTAGGATGAGAATTTCTTCACCAAGAATCTGTATATCTTCACAACGATGGCGCCACGACGATGAGGACCTATAAGAGGTAAGGATTCTATGGTTTTTATTTTGAATTTGTTAGTTTTAGGTTGAATTTGATATCTATTTGTTTGAATTTTTAGGAGATGCAAATCAACCTACAAACCCTCAAAATCCTCAATAGGAAGACCAACCAAATCCTCAAGATCAAAATCAACCACAACATCAACCTCCTCCACCAATCACTCAACCCCCTCCTGGCACTCAACAAAATTTAATGAGTGAAATTGAGAACAACAAAAAACAAATTGAGGATTTGATCAATAGGTTGAGTGATCCAAATGGTTCAACCACAAAAAGAATGACCCTAGCAAATTCATTGAAAGATATGTTAACAAACGTAGATTCAATTAGCAAACAAATAACTGGATGGGAAGATAGGAGACAGGCGGCTAGGGACTATTATGCAAATAAACTATCATACAAGGATGTAAAAGATTTAAAAATTACAAAAGGTGATTTGTGCTCATTATTCACCGACCCACGCACAAATCAAAATCTTACCCTCAATGCGAAGAGGTTTCCTATCCATTGGTGCCACCACCAACAGATGAAGGAGCGATTTTATGATAGGTGGTACATGATCTTCGATTACCCACAGTGCAACAATTGCGAGGTCTCGCAATATTTCCTTAGGAAACTATACAGTGAATTCACATTGAAAAAAATACCAAATTATTTTGATATGAGGGATTTCCTGGGGAGAGGTGGGGTGTCAGCTCAGGATAGACCTGGTGCACAGCCGGATCCTATGCGGCAAGGTAGACGAGCTCTCGCCAGGCCACCTCATGAGCACGTTGTTATGCCTTCCATTGTGAAGGAAAGTGTTGACGTAGAGACATTGCAGGCGATCAACACTTTGACCCAGAGTATCATCCATCATACTAGCCCTATTCTACAGCGTCATCCAGGGGAGTCTTCTAGTGGTGTCCTTTGAACACATGTGTGTCAATCTTGCGGGGCTACTTGTTCACATGACCCCACCGACCCTCAGGAGACTGGTATGCAGGATCCGTCTGCAGCTATGGAGATGGAGAGGGCAGCTGACATTTTGCATGAGGCATATGGCATTGATAGTCAGGTAAAAGTTAGTGCATGTGTTCATTGAATTTAATTTATTAAATTTTGATTTTGAAATTCAAGATTAACTAAAAATGTTGTCTGATTTTAATAAAATTGCAGGGTCACAGTGTTGAGACTGGATACACCAGCCCCCCACCAACCTATTTTTGTAGTACACCTATCGCTAGGGTATGTAACTAGTAAACAATTATAAGTTTATTGCATATTAATGGCATTGTTTTACGAATGGTAATTTAATATGCAATTTTAGATGTTGAACAGACTAATATTGGAGGTTTTGATGGAACACTTCCCAGTGGTAGTGGATTTACTCAAACCTTCACGCGGGTAATAGAATAAAGAGTTTAACTAATGAATCAAGTACTTAATATATTTGTGTAGTTTATACATGCACATCGTTGATTACGTTGAATAATTTGTTGTTTTATTTTCAATTGTTGTGAGACGATACACCTCCGAATGTGACGAGGGCAATGGATATTGGTGTGACATCTGCTATACAATCCTCGATGGCTCTGATAGAAGAGGTATGAGGCAAATTAGTAAATTTTAATTTACATTTGTTGTTATAGATGTTAGTTAGTGAGAAATCAAACCATTATTGATTCACGTAGTTTTTGTCTATTTGTATGGTTTATACAGGGCTTGAGCACGCCTGAGCATGGGCGTGAGGATATTTCCCTCATGGAGAGAGATCGTGAGATGGTTGTAAGTGATTATTTTGTAAAATATATCATTTTTTATAATTTAATTTCTATATATTCATGTATTTACTTCTTATTGTAACAGTTAAAACTTCACCATGAACTAAACCCTAGGAGGAGGAGCAGGAGCACTCCACGAGCGCGACAAAAATGAGTGACAGACCTATCACCATCCGAGCGAAAAGGAAAGGGAAATATTTTATTTCCTGCGCATGGAGAGCAATGACTTTTGATTCTAGAGTCCTTTGTTGTATGCCTGCATGGCAGTTTTGTACATATTTTTTATTGGACATATTTGACATTGTATGCCTAGATGGCATTCTCATAAGCCTATATGGCTATTTTGTACATATATTTCATACTTATATCAACATATATTTATGTATGCCTACATGGCTATTTAGTTAATACAAATATCTTTTATCGATGCCTGTCCATATTTGCATTCTAAATTGATGGTTCAATAGATATGAGTTACGTGTATTCAAGTGTATACTTTACAACTTATGTGTATGCTTTGTGACTTGTGTGCATTCGAGTGTATACTTTGTGGCTTACATGTTTTCATGCATATACCTTGTATTCGTGCATATACTTTGTTTTAATTTGTGTATACTATGTATTCGTGTGTATACTTTTTGAGGCTTACGTGTTTTTGAGTACTTGTACTTCCCTTATTGACATGTACATGTTTGACTTATTCACGTGTATAATTATTAATTGGTTAGCCTTAGCATTGATCTATGTCATCCTCAATGCATGATCCTTGAGATGGAGTAAGTACACCCTCAAGGTCAAAAGGAGTTTCACATGCATTCTTTGTAGGCTCATTTTGGTAGTGAAACCAAAAACCTCTTGCATCATTGAAATGAAAAAAAAATTCCTTTATAGCAGGTCTAAAGCCATTATCATTCTCCATCAGTTCTTCATGTATCCACTCCCCATTAATGGTTGTCTCATGACCTTCATGAAACCAAGCACTTATCTCATTTGTGATAGAAGAAATGTATGAAGATTTATCTTCCTCCTTATGAACCATTCATTATCATGAGAGATGTGTTCTTGTGAACCACTACCGATGAATCATGGGTCAATGAGTTTGACTTGTAAAACTACACGATTGAATCCTGATAGCAATATCACAATATTTATATATCTAAATGTGTTATTTCCTTTAGCTAAAATTTGTGCTTATACTTATGTGATTGATGTATGTTTGTGTATGGGATCATAGTAATTTCTATTTGATGATGCTATTGTGTCTTTAAGGTTTATTTATTAAAGGGTGCATGAAACAAGTTTTAAATCCTTACAAATCTTTGAATTTCTTAGGTTTTTCTATTTGTCGAGTCTGGGCTCCGAGCTCGAGTCCAAGTCAAAAAATGGCTTGTCAAGTCTAAGGCAAGTCCTAGTCTTGTAACACTGGTGTGAACACATCGAGGAATAATGTATATGTCGATGAAGAGAGAACCCATCCTTGTTTCCAAACAAACCATGGTATAGATATAGTTGTTCGAGATAAAGAAATCACTCTCCTGGATAGTTCGAACCATAATCTTTCATGGCTACAAACACACCTTCATTATGTGTGTTATTGATCCTACTGAAGAAATGGTGGAACATGTTGTAGATCAAATATTGCAACCCTAAGTCCAAAAGAAGGTTACTTGTCCTGATTTCCGCAAATATCTTTAAGATGTTCATCCTTCTTGAGTAATTTGAACTATTGATGTTATCTAGATCTTTGAAACTATCTACAATCATGTGCAATACTGTAGAAGCTAGAGCTATATCTAATACTACAAATGGCTGCTCAATGGAATCCTGATAGCAATATCACAATTTGACACATTGTAGAAAATACCTCCTACTTATCAATTGATGAGCTAAAGGGGCTCTATAATGAATGTTTCATAAGGCACAACACTTGATGAAGGTTTTGCAAATGGGGTTGCAAGCTAAGTGGGCTTAACCTTGGGGAAAAAACTTTATGGTTAAGCACTTGAGCTGGAGTATACTAGAATGGGTGACCTCCCAGGAAGGCCTAGTGCCTCACCTTTGTGAGCATCACTTAGATGCAATGAGTGCTAAGTGGGCCATTCAATATCATTTCAAATTTGTTGCTTTAAGCAACTTACAAATTTACAACTTAAGACTCCTCCAACCTAAGGGATAGATCTGATGGAACATAGCTTAGAGTGATTCCACGTGTTTCAGTGCAAAAGAGGACCATTCCTAGCGTAAACATACCTATTTGGATGTGTTGGAATAGTCCACTTGGTCACACAAGTTGCAGAACGAAAGTTGCACCACTTTGCAACTTTGCACTGCTTGCATTTGATGTTTTTTCCATCAAGTGAAAATCCACCACCACTGGAAAACCACTCCAAGATAGCCAAAACTGAGAGAGGTTTTTGTAGACAAGTTCAACACAATCCTATAGGATCAGATGAGAAGTTTCTAAGCATCACGGTATCTGAGTAATAGCATGTTGAAGTTTGCAGCTATTTTGCACTTTGGACCCTTAAGGGATCGATCCGATGGAACATAGCTCGGAGCGATTCCATGTGTTTCGGTGCAAAAAAATACCATGCCTAGCATAAACATACCTATTTGGACGTGTTGGAACAGTCCGCTTGGTCACACGAGTTGCAGAGCAAAATTTGCACCACTTTGCAACTTTGCACAGCTTGAATTTGACACCTTTTCCATCAAGTGAAAATCCGCCACCACGAGAAAACCACTACAAGATAGCCAAAACCGAGAGAGGTTTTTCTAGAGGGGTTGAATACATTTTTGAAGGATTAGATGAGAAGTTTCTAAGTGTCACGGTACCCGAGTAATAGCATGTTGAAGTTTGCAGCTATTTTGCACTTTGGACCCTTAAGGGATCGATCTGGTGGAACATAGCTCGGAGCGATTCCACGTGTTTCGGTGCAAAAAAAGACCATGCCTAGCATAAACATACCTATTCAGACGTGTTGGAATAGTCTGCTTGGTCACACGAGTTGCAGAGCAAAAGTTGTACCACTTTGCAACTTTGCACAGCTTGAATTTGACACCTTTTCCATCAAGTGAAAATCCGCCGCCATGATAAAACCACTCCAAGATAGCCAAAACCGAGAGAGGTTTTTCTAGAGGGGTCCAACACCTTTCTGTAGGATCAAACGAGAAGTTTCTAAGTGTCATGGTATCCGAGTAATAGCATGCTGAAGTTTGCAACTATTTTGCACTTTGGACCCTTAAGCAATCGATCTGGTGAAACATAGCTCGGAGCGATTCCACGTGTTTCGGTGTGAAAGAGGACCATGTATAGCATAAAAATACTTATTCGGACGTGTTGGAATAGTTCACTTGGTCACACAAGTTGCAGAGCAAAATTTGCACCACTTTGCAACTTTGCACAACTTGAATTTGACACCTTTTCCATCAAGTGAAAATCCGTCGCCACGAGAAAACCACTCCAAGATAGCCAAAACCGAGAGGGGTTTTTCTAGAGGGGCCCAACGAATTTATATAGGATCAGATGAGAATTTTTTAAGTGTCACGGTATCCGAGTAATAGCATGCTGAAGTTTGCAGCCATTTTGCACTTTGGACCCTTAAGGGATCGTTCCGGTTGAACGTAGCTCGGAGCGATTCCATGTGTTTCAATGCGAAAAAAGACCATGCCTAGTGTAAACATACCTATTTGGACACGTTGGAGCAGTTATTTTGGTCACACGAGTTGCAAAGCGAAAGTTGCACCACTTTGCAACTTTACACTGCTTGAATTTGACACGTTTTTCATCAAGTGAAAATACGTCGCCACGAGAAAACCACTCCAAGATAGCCAAAACCGAGAGAGGTTTTTCTAGAGGGGCCCAACGCCTTTTTATAGGATCAGACGATAAGTTTCTAAATGTCACGGTATCCGAGTACTAGCATGCTGAAGTTTGCAGCCATTTTGCACTTTGGACCCTTAAGGGATCGATCCGGTTGAACATAGCTCGGAGTGATTCTACGTGTTTCGGTGCAAAAAAATACCATGCCTAGCGTAAACATACCTATTCAGATGCATTGAAGCAGTTAGTTTGGTCACACGAGTTGCAAAGCGAAATTTGCACCACTTTGCAACTTTGCACTACTTGAATTTGACACTTTTTCCATCAAGTGAAAATTCGCCGCCACAAGAAAACCACTCCAAGATAGCCAAAACCGAGAGAGGTTTTTCTAAAGGGGCCCAATGCCTTTCTGTAGGATTAGACGAGAATTTTCTAAGTGTCAGGGTATCCAAGTACTAGCATGTTGAAGTTTGCAGCCATTTTGCACTTTGGACCCTTAAGGGATCGATCCGGTGGAACATAGCTCAGAGCGATTCTACGTGTTTCAGTGCAAAAGAGGACCATGCCTAGCGTAAACATACCTATTCCGACCTATTGGAACAGTCTGCTTGGTCACACGAGTTGCATAAAAATGTGTACAAATTGTTTACATGACCTTTATATGACCTTTTTCACATTGTTTACATTTCAAATTTCAAAGTTTGCAAATTTTCCTACTCAAGGCATTTACAGAACAAGGTGCTACTACACAAAACATGAACTCCAACCTTACAATATTTGAGTATATCTCATTATGTAATTAAATCTTATTACAATGCCTGTGGCACTTTGTTCTCTCAGATCTTTTACAATGTCACTCATACATTCAAGATTCTCTTTAAATGTCTACATCATAGGTGCTCATTATGAGGTTAACTTCAAATGAGTAACTTGAGATTCCCTCGCTAAGCTTCACATGCTCTCTTATAATGGCTTGAAATCAAAATTGAGATTTATCAAAATCATCAAAATAAGTATGTTGCATTGCTTTTTTGGCTGAGATTCTCTTTGATGGCTCTTAAATCAGCATTTTTGCAACGAAAGATCAATCAACCCTTAGTAGTTTACTTACAAATACGCAAAGTAAAAGAGAAAAAGAAAGAGCATCCAAAATGGAAATGAAATAAAAATAGATGGAAGGCACTTACAGATGTTGCATGCAGGCATCAAAATAAGGATGTTGCATTGCTTTTTTGGTTGACATTCTCTTGGATGGCTCATATATCTGCATTTTTTGCAAGGGGACACCAATCACTGTAAAAGAAGATGATAGCATTGGCATCAAACAAATTAATGTGCATATAAGTATAAATTAATAAGAACCAATGTGCATATACTTACAAATTAATCCAACGAACCATCTGGGTCTGCTCTACTCTTTATTGAGTCAAGTATTGCTTCATGGTCAGGCTCACGGACCTTCCATAACATCTTGTTCAAAGGTCTACCCCCATATTTGGTCAAATGAACATTGGATGCCATGACAAGGTTCGAGTAATGAAGAATCTTACAATGCATGTCAAAGTCCTGAAATAGCCAATGTTTAACACTTGAATGTGGGTACCTTCTAAGCCATGTTCCAGTAACCACAACTGAGCTTGTAGGGTATTCGATGTTTTCTCCATCTATAACTAGGGCCTCCAATTTCTTTTTGGTCTCAACACAACGACACAAGTAATAGTCTATGCCTAATCGTTTAGCCGCTGATTGTTTTTGTTGACCGTTACCGCCACCTTCTAACTATTACCGGTCTACCGCAGCCCTCAAGATTACCCTCTACGGTGCAACGGTAAGGGTTTCCTTGACTGCTCTTTACCGCTATACCGCGGGCTAGTTTGTGGGAAGCCGCGGCTGGGCGGTGAATAAGATATGAAGTGATCACTAAGGGAGCGGTAGAGGTATAAAATGTATGAGCATTTTTGGAAAGGGGAGAAATGAATTTTAAAGGAAAAGATAGGAAAATAATGAGAAATTAAATGGGGGTAAGGTGATAAATGAAATATTATGAAAAGATAGGAAAGTAATGGATATAAATGAATAAACTCCTTTAGGGTATTGATGGAAAATTTAGGTTCAAAAGGGAAAATCATTCAAGTTTCTTTAATGAATTTTTTTTTGGGTTCTAATAGGGTAGAGGGTTTAAGGGTTTAGGGTTAAGGGTAGAGATGAGAAAGAGAGAGAGAGAGAGAGAGAGAGAGAGAGAGAGAGAGAGAGAGAGAGAGAGAGAGAGGGAAAGAAGGTAGAGATATTGAGAGAGATGAGGCAAGGAGGGAGAGAGAAATAGGTATAGAGGGACAAATAGGTAGAGAGAAGCAGATATGAAAACATAGATAGAGGGAGAGGTAGGGATGGAGAGAGAGGTGAGAAAAAAACAAAGAGAGGTCTAGGTAGATAGAGGTGGGAGGAGATAAAGAGAAGTAGAGGGTAGAGTTAAGGGTAGAGGGTAGAGTGCTTAAGTGTTTAAGGGCTAAGGGTTTAGGGTTTAGAGTTAAGGGTAAAGGAGAGAGAGATATAGGGAGTTAGTGAGAGAGAGAGAGAGGGAGGGAGTGGAAAAGCGATAGAGGGTAGAGGGTAGAGGGTAGAGGGATAGGAGTGAATGAGTGAGAGAGAGACCTAAAAGAGGGAGAGGAAGTAGGAGGGAGAGACTTGAGAGAGAGAGAGAGGGAGGGAGGGAAGGGAATTGGAGATAGATAGAGGGTAAATGGTAGAGGGTTTAGGGTTAAGGGTATAGTGGAGAGAGATAGAGGGAGTGAGTGAGTGAATGAGAGACCTAAGAGAGAGAGAGAGGGAGTAGGAGGGAGAGTCTTGAGAGAGAGGGGGATCAGGGAGAGTCTATATATCTCCC
>CM021107.1:210668702-210842254 GCA_007115665.2 Sequoiadendron giganteum | reverse complement strand
AAACCTTAAACCTTCTACCCTATACCCTCAACCAAATACCCTCTACCATCAAACCTATTCCATCAACCCTCAAACCTTAAACCCTAATACCCTAGAAACCATCAACCCTATAGGTCCTCCACCCTAATTCCTCAACCCTATACCCTCAACCCCTATCACTTTCTCTTTATCTATACATCTCACCTCTCCCTCCTTCCCTCGCTCCCACCCTCTCTAATTGTCTCTATCTATCATCTCCCTCTTTCTACGTACCTCTCGTTCAATCAATCCCTACCACCCTCTCTCACTCCCTCTATCCATCTCTCTTTATGTCCCTCCCACTCCATCCCACTCTCTCCCACTACCTCTCTCTCCCTCTCTCATGTCTCTTCCTCCCACCCCCTCTCTCTCTAAGGTCTCTCCCTCTAGCAACCTACCTAGGTAACTCTCTCTTTGTCTCTCTCCCCTCTCTCTATCTATCCCTCCAACCCCACCTAGATAAGTCCCTCTCACTCCACCCACCTCTTTATCTACCTCTATCAGGTCACTCCCTTTCTCAGGTCTCTCAATCTCACTCCCGCTCTTTCCCTCTCCCTCTCTCTCACACTCTATCTCTATGACACTCCCTCTCACCTCTCTCATACTCTCAAGTCTCTCCCTCTCACACTCTCAAGTCTCTCCCTTTCGCACCCTACCTACATAACCCTCTCTTTCTCTTTGTCTCTCTCTCTCTCTCCCTCTCCCTCAATTCTCTCTCTCCCACCCCCCTCTCTCTCCCTCCCTCCATCAATTCTCTCTCTCTGACCCCCCCTCTCTCTCTCTCCCTCCCTCTATCCCTCCCACCCTACCTAGCTAAGTCCCCCTCAATCCAACCCCTTCTCTCCCACTCCCTCTCTCTTAAACTCTCACTTCGACCCCCTCTCCATCTCTCTAGACTCTCTCTAAATTCTCCCTTCGTCTAAAGACATACATAAATGCATACATACAAGCATAATACATATGTACATATAATCTTACATCCATACAAGTATACATACATACATGTACATAAAAATATATCAGCATACATTAATATATTAGCATTTAACATAAAGTAAGATATAACGCGCTCGCGTTATGTGCTAGTAGACATGTTCCCCGCAGAAGCAAAAATCATGTCAAAAGTGAGATATAACGCGTTCGCGTTATATCTTTTTTTGGGAATTACCGAAATTTAAGCTTGGTATTTGCCTTGGAATACCAACCAAAGGCTTGGAGGGCATTCCCAACGACCAGAGACGTGTTTTTAAAAATTCCATCATATTTCTCATAATTGAGTTCGTGCTCACCGTCAGGATTGCATGTGGTTCAATATCGAAAAAATCAAGCACATGGGTAATGTTGGGTTATCTCCTAGGTATCCGACGATGTAATTTTTTTCACTTTCTGAAAATGTTAAGTCTTTCATCCATAATTTATTTTATCTATATGTCTTTTTTTTGCCAAAAAGCAGTGTTTGGTATTTTTTTCGTTATAAATTAACCGTTCATCAATTTTTCAAATAAATTACATTTTTAGAAACTAGACTCCATTCTACAAAATTTAAAAATTTAAAAAAAAAAACAAATCAATTAATTTCCAAAATTTGTAGGGGTAGCACGGCCAAAATTATATTTTCAGGATATGTCCACTTCGCAAATTAGTAAAATATCAAATATTCATTAAAAAATTATAAGAAAAATCGTGCATCAACTACATACTATTAGCTAACTTCTGACCGTTGCGATTTTAAAAATACTAAAAAAAAGTTCACCGTACGAGGGTCGTACAAGAGTTGCTATGTTATGTTTTTCTAACAAAAACAACACCAATTTGTGTACGTCCCTCGTTTGAACCCCTTAATCTCAATCATTTTCAAAATAAATTAGTAGTTTAGAAAGTAGACTCGGAGCACTTGAATCCTTCTTTTTGTTTCATCTCAAAATTTTGAGTCTAAGTATCCTCAATTTCACGTTCAAGGTCAGTATTTCCTGATTTCAGAAAAAAGTTGTCCACTTAAGTTCCATTTTTGGGAACCATCTTGGTGCACTTACCCAAATATCTGCAGCAATCCAATATCTGACAGTAATCCAAGCCAATGAAAAGGTAATTTCCAACATATATATAATTTTTCCCTTGAGACGCAAGAACAAACACAATAAACAATAACATTTGATAAGAAAAAATAATCATTATAACAACCAAAATTACCTAAATAGATTATAGGCACACAAAAAATGATGAAGGAACAATACCACCCACAACTCAATAGATACGTCTCGAAGATACCTACATGCTCTAAATTAGCAAAAGTAAAGCATTGTAAAAGATTGAATAAAGAGCCATCTTATAAAGGACAGGTACCAATAACAAATAATCCAATCAAAAACATGTCAACATCTGCTAATAAAGCTTGTTCGTTACATTAATGTTTACTAATTATAACAGGTGAGCCGATTTATAGAAAAAGTCCATTACAATTTCTTGAAACAATGCCTAGATACGGCAATCGGTTATAACTTAACAGTAAAAGGCACATTATTTAGCCATAGATGGTCACGGAACCAATAGAGCTAAAATGGCAATGTATAAATCAAGAAGGAATTACAGATCACGAGTAAAGTGAAAAATAGAAATAAAGCAAATTAACGGTCAGGATTTCTATATAAACCCCGAGAGGCATAAGAACAGTGATGAAAGATAACATACAATATTAATTGGTTTGCAAAAACAAATCTTTACGAATCATCGATACAGAATCGGGTAAATACTATAGCACATATACAAGCATATGAATTTCAAGAACCATAAAGTAATCTTCTTGCTCGCTTAACAAAGTTGCTACTACTACCGGACACAGAGTAGTGCCTAAATAGGTGTAAAAGCAAGAGGAAGGATCGACTACAACAGGATAACTGACATAGCTACGAAGAAAGGATTTACCACAAAGGAAATAAAAGCAATCATGGTTGTGATGGCTATAGACAAAACGACTTAAAGTCTGAGTATTGAAACAATAAAACACATGATTTTTCTATTTAAACACTCAACAAAACTAGTTTTTCTATGGCCCAAGATAGGTGAGGAACACAAAACAAAGCCTGGTCCCCCCTAACAATGAGGAGCCTTTTTTTAACATAATTATTTGGCACTTGAATCTCAAACGAATAGAGCAAAGGGAGATAACTAATCGGTAATTGAAATGAAATAGTACAACGGAGTTACCAATACCAAATAGGATGAACATCCCTGCAAATAAACTTCAAGAAACATTAGATAACCATTATGCCAGCACAACTAAGTTAACAAAAAGACGTATACAAGCAACGCACTGAGAGGACTCGATAATGCCTTTTTAGAGATACGAGCAAGAGAATAATTCAGGTTCCCTTAATCAGTCGAGTTAAAGGTTTGCTAAAAAAATAAATGAATTTCATAAAGCTTCTTAAATATCAAAGATACAAACTAAAGCAATGTCAATATGTGTCCAATCTATATACATTTCATACCATCATTGCAATCCCTCCAACGAAGATAGAAGCGATACCTTTGGAAACTTACCAGTACCAGAGATTATATCGGCAGCTATTATCTATGAGGGAAAAGAAATAACTGTGTTGCCTTAAAATAGCAATTTTGAGTATGCAGTATTTTTTATATTGCTACTGTCATCTTATTCCTTGGTCAGAGCAAACTATAGACTTTGAAATACAATGTTGCAATCACATAGGATTTCAACACAGCAATAGTGCATCAAAATATACAAAATTAAATAATTGGTTGTTGATAGATTTCCCTTGTTGTTTATCAAGAATCCTTTTATTCAACCTGCAACACCTGACGGGGTTAAACAAATATTTGTATTCATTGTACCAAAAAACCTTCATATATTAAAATCTTCTTCAACATAGGTATATATATATCATTCACTAAAATTTGCAATATCAAATAGAGTAGCCCCCCCACAAGGGATATTTAAGGTAAACACAAAAAACAAACAGTTGTAAATAATGTCATGCAAAATTTCCCAAGTATGACAATAGAAAATTTTATTTTCCAAAGTACTCTAATTATTAGGCAACTTTGCAATTTAACTCTACTCAAAGAGGATCCTTCCATCAACAATATCATAGATATCAATTTTAAATCACTTCATTCGTACTTATAAAGTTATTAAGCACTACACCATACATATATATGCTCACTTCAATCATCATTGTTTTGAAAAAATCTGTCAATCATTTTACAACATAATGAATTTGCATCTTAAGCAATCATTCATTTCTTTTTATCATGACAATACCAACAATTAATGCATAAGCATCACAGATATTGGTTTACAACACTCACACCATCAACATGACACTAACACATCACACGGTTCAGGGAATGGGATTTATGAGGAAGAATGGTGTCAAATGCCATATCACGAAGAATCACGCACTAGGGAAGAATGGACTCTAACCATCCCATACCAATCTCATTTACATCCGCATTCTCACAAAATATATTCCCCAGCACATCTGCACCCCCATACGACCTACCAGGGATCCCTCCTGGATATAGCAATTTACAGAGTTCACATCATGACACATATGCCAGTAGTTCAAAAGAAGTCTCAAACTTAAGAAGATAAAAATAATATTTCCAAGTTTACAATTAAATCTCAAGAGAGTAAAGTAAAAGAGTAAATTAAGTACAAAGGAAACATTCCAATCCAAATAAAAATAAAATATAATAATATTTAAATTAAATTAGTCCTTGAGGCAAAAGGGACTACACAAATTAAATATCCAAAAATATAATACTTCTGGCAAAAACAACAAATAATAGTAAAAATTATACACATTTCACAAAAATTGGCACATTGCATGCACTCTGTGACTTCTTCAAGCCACACAAGGGGTGGAGGGGAATGGTGATTCTCAAACCACATAGTCGGCAAAACATAGTGGTCTCACGCCACTTATAACAATATGGTGATCTCAAACCACAAAATAATCATGTATAGTAACCAAGAATAGTCCCACACAACCCAAGACATGCCAACCAATAGCCATAAACATATATATACCTGAAGTAGCTTGTAAAAGAAGTTATTTTTATACTGAAGCTTATCCAAGAGAACAAAATTCACCAACACATATCTTGTAATCATCCTTGTAGTTATATCATAATCATTGTAAATCTTGTAACCTGAGAAATGATGTAATATTTTATTGTCACAAGCCTTACATTTTGTGATTTTATATTGTTTTAGCCATTATTGGGTAATAGAATTAAACAATTGCATTCTTCACCCTCTCTTGCCAACACTGCTCACAAACCATGAATGGTTAAAGAATTACATGTATTTGAATAGACCAGTACTAATACCACACAAACACTGCACCCAGTACCCATTCCTCTAAACATCCAATCTTTGTAACATCTATAGCCCAAGTGGAAGCTCATCCAAAGTTTAGCACACTAGATCCATCTTCAACCCATGAGATACACTCAAGGAAAAAAAAATTGCACTATGGACCAAAAATGTGGTCCTTAAAGGGGGAGTAGATCCAACTCAATAATCCAAGGGAGATCATGATTTTTGACACTTGTCCACTGGCTAGCACAAGGACGCATCAAGAAACAATCATAATGTTCCAATGAACGAGGGACTCCCTCTACCCCAAATGAAGGAGGCTCTCAGCCCTCTGGTGAGATCCTCTCCTTAGGCACAAACAAAGAAGACTCCACACTGAACCAAACACACAAAAAAAACATGCAATATCATCACATAGAATTTAACACGAGGGTATAAGCAAGTAGATCATCCCAAATGTCTACCACACCCTTATCCCAAGTTGGATACCCAGTATCTCAAACTCGGGTCACAAACATAACATTCACTAGTTTCTCACAACACATATTATAGTGCACCATCATAACTTTAGACACACTTATTAAAAAAAACACTTAGCCACTTTGCAACACATAAAGACCACTTAGCACTATCAAAGCAAGAACTGGTTTACATTTGGAACAATTACCAACACAAAATTACATCACTATCACACTAGATTTCCAAGAATGAATTCCACATTATTCTCAATCCCCAACACAACTCTCAAAACAAAAATTAGAACAATAATTAATTTCATCATAAATCAAAACACAATATACCAATAAGGATAAACTCCTTTTTTTTTACAACATGATTCAACTCATAGTCCCATTGCACCAAATTTAAGCATCATTATTAGAAACAAGTTAATCACTAATATTTGAGGCTAATTTATCTCATTTCCAATCTTCTACTTGAGAAATTAAGATAATATTTTACGTATTATTTAGCAATACTAAAACATCCAATCTTTGAATGGGACAACTTTTAAACTTCGAATTACCATCATCAATACAAGAAAGCAAGAGTTTCATTCCATACTTAAACTTTTCATGAGTTCCATCCATACTTAAACTTTTCACTTTCCAACAATCTACCTTAATATTCCCAAATTTTAGGCACGGAATCAACATATGAATAACATTGCATTAAATTCATAGAAAAGGTCGCACTTGTCTAAAATAATCAACTCATCTAGATAGTTTTCATAATTAAATTATGACAATAACAAGGTCTAGAGTAAGCAATATCCTTAATAATCAGCCCATGTGTTATGGTGGATAACTAGATTGTGTTGAATTTGTAATGCACAACCAGGAGAACATCCAAGTATAATGACCCATTTTACTACAACAATCATTGAGTAATTGTTCAAGTAAATGACTCTACATTGTTAGCATCCATCTCTAAATTATGAAGAAAGTTAAAGTGATGAACATAAGTAACTTTGATTAACTACCTCCAAAATGAAATTTCCCATAAACAAGACTATTAATTCTTTAAAATCCATAAATTTAATTTCACATGAATCCCTTTCCTTCTATTGGTGGTGAGCATTAATAATACAACATTACCTTCTATAATATATTAGAGTCTCGTAACACTGGAAACTGTCAAGGTGTCAAGAAAAGTTGTATACACAAAGGTGAAAGAGAAACAAGAAAGTAAGTCAAGAAATTTACTGCCATAGTTATATTGGGATAAATAAACTATAATCATCGAGAATTCAAGGGGAATCACTTGCACATATAATATTGATATACTAGTCATGGTCACGTTCAATCAAAACCAAATACCTTTAAATTAGTTTTGTGAAGTAGGTTTACATACATGTTCCAATTTTGCTTACCAATTTTAGGATTCACTTAACTTGCGTGCAAAATCTTCACCTCTTAAATGTGTGTCCACACCATTTTCTTTTTCTACCCTTTTTCCCCAAATCTCCCTAGTGTCGCAATCTTGGGATCTGATACCTATGTAATGCCCACTCTCAAAGAACTAATAAATTTGCCATTAGCAAACCAAATTAACGAAATAATTTGGATATAACGTGATAAAAGATAAAACAACTTACATTTAATTTTAAATGAAATAGATAAAAAAATTATAAAGATGTCGCGACTGCTTCAATTCAACAAAGTATTATTGCACAAGTTAGAATAAGCCAATAACATCCCCAATTAAGATGGCAGTAATGTGATCAACCTGAGCGGACAAAAAATTTCTACATTCACATATTGATTAATTTCTCATTCAAATATATATATAAGGGGCAAGGTAGTGAAAAGGTTCAATTTTGATCCAAACCAAAATAATGTTTAGCTATTATCCAAATAACAATTTCAACTTATATTAGAATCTCCTTCTTTCTTAAAAACAATCAATACTATAATAACATACATCTAGTGTAATGCTCTCCTAAAAATATACTAGTAAAATGCGGCTAGATAACTTAATTCAATAATAAAAGACAGACTGTGATACTCATTAATGCAATAGCGTTCAACAATATGTGTATCCTGGCACAAAATTTACCATAAAAGAATGTCAGTTTCACAACCCATTAATCAATGGAACGACAATCAATCAGGGAACCTTAATGTTGAGATACAACTCTCTCTATATAGTTAAACCATTTGACTTTATACTAATGTATCCATGTTTATTCAAAAGACTAAATTGTGTGAAAAACACCAGCACTAAGCAATATTAAACCTTATAAATGAGCACTTTATCTTAAATACACTCATACCGATTCCGAATGCTACAACCGTAAAAGGGAAACTTTAGAATGAGACTCACGGACTACACAATACTGTTTCCAATTTCACCGAGGCTTATGTAGAATTTTAGCGGATCTTCAAAAATAAATTATCAAGCACATAAAAACAAAACTTGCATAAACCAATTTATGTATTATATTCACGTTATCAGATGCAGAGAAGTTTACAAATATATAACCACGTAGTGGTGATAAGAGGCGAGCAAATTGTTGTTTGCTTTAGTTAGCATGCTCCATGAAAATCACCGACCACCATTCATGGAGAGAAATTGAGAAATTGACGGAAAATTTTGTTGTTCTTAGTTAGCTTATACGTGAATCATTGCCCACCATTCATGGAGAGAAATTAACGCTAACACCCCCCTTAAGTCTAACTAAGGAGACAAAAAGACGAAAGAGGGAAAACCCTGTGGGAACAAAAACCCCCCCTCAAATAAAAACTAACTAAGCATGACAACTATTATGCTGCAGTATCCTTCACCCCATTGGTGGTCTTGCAAAGAGTGAAACTTGAGCTCAGTGAAAGTCTGCGTGAAGATGACAACAGTCTATTCAGAAGTGGGACACTACTGCAAGTCGATGAAGAATGCTTGAAAACAAAAGATGGCCCAATGTCTACAAACAACGTGTCTTCCCTTGGGAAGAAACAAATCAATAGGTTGATGAAGAAGCCTCTCCATATCCAACTGAAAGGAGGAAGGATGAAGTCTCAACATGTGTGTCTTTAAAAACTAAGTAGGAGTCTCCAAGCTTGAACAAGCCACTGAAAGAGGAAACTCACGAATGCCAATCTCTAAAGACAATGAAGATGGGCCAACAAATTTGCTGAAATTGTCATCAAAGAGGAGTGATAACCCCTCAATTGTGTCCTCCAAATCTGGAATATGTGTCTCCATAAACAAGTATGAAACTCCTATCAAGAGATCATCCCAGAAAGTTGAATCAGGAAGATTGTGGATGCCTTGCTGCAAGAAGCCATTGGAAGCTTTCGAAGAAGCAACACAAAATTCAAAAGTAGCAACAGATGCAAGGACAAAAGAGTGGTCCTCAAAGAGAAGACATATATCCTCAATAGTGTCATCTAGATCTGAAATGAGGGATTCTACAAACAAAAAAGACTGGTAGAAATTGTTTCCAATAGACTGGATCCAGAAGACATACATGATCCCGCTGCAATGAATCACTAGAGGCTCTCGAAGAAGCATCTTTGGAATCTAGATCTGCAACAGGTTTTGTTGATGAGGTATCAATAAACTGGTCATCCATACAAGATGTGTCCATATTAGATGAGGAGGCAAAAGCCTCAATATCATCAATAGCCAGGTTCTCTAAGGAAACATCACTTTTAGATGAAGATTCAATGTCTCCATACAACTGTTGGATGATGATCCAAGCAGTAAAAGGGCACTCAGTGTGCTCTATGTGATGTAGAGTATCCTCAGAAATAGTAAGACAGATAAGTCCATAAACTTTGTCATTATTATTTAACCATGCATTCTTTCCATCAAGGTCATTTGGCTCAGGAACGAGTTCGAGGAGATAGGGTAGTAGATCCTGCTCAAGGTAGTGATTCTTTATCCCTTGTTTCCAAGACAAATAGTTCTTTGAATCTAGCTTAACAATAGACTAATGAAAATGGCATTTAAAAGACATGATTAACCCCCCTATAAATAAAACTTTATCTCAGTTCGTGATTACAAAATGCATGTTTAATCCCCAAAATGACCTAACACTCATCACACATCCTAAATTATATTTTCTCATCATCGACATCATTATCACCTAATATCACTACATTTCACATCAATTACATTAAAACCCTAATTTCCTTTATTAATTGAATAATATTACATTATTTAATTAATTCACTTTTTCATCATTTTTGACTAATTAAATAAATTTCATTTATTTAATAAAGTCCTAATCTAACTTTATTCCTCCTAATTAATTAAATAACATCAATTATTTAATTATGCCACTAATTCACCCTATTCCCCTAAATCAATTAAATTATTGCCACTTAATAGTTTACTATCCCCTAAACATGAATAATTAAATAAATTATTCAAACATCATTCAAAAAGGTCAAAACAAACAATACAACTTTGTTTGTAAAAGTCAAACATGGTTTGCATGTTTAACTCAAAAAAGATTAATTAATTAATTACCCTCACCCACTTTCATGATTGAGCAAATTACGATCCCCAATTGCTCACTCTGATTGGTTGACTAATTCATATATTTCCTGACTGATTCATTTGTTCTTCAATCCCACTTAAGGCTCAACTTGATTTCCTCAAATCCATAGATTATGCAATCTATTTCCTTAATTCCATTGAACACTCAAATTGATTTCATCAATCACACCGATTATGTAATCAAAATCCATTGATTCTTCCCATCTAATTCCTCTCAACGGTTTTGAACCATTTATTAGGATATTCTACTACACGATCTCAATTGTTCATTTCAAAACACAAAATCTATATAATAATCATCTTCTCCCAAAAAAATGATTAGAGATTTGACATCTTTTGCACAATGAGGTAATGCTAAATTGACAATCGATTTCATACAAGATTTTTACACACATCTTCGATCGACATCAACACACATTAGAGCTTTTGCAACACATAAATGGAGGCTTCGCATTGAAACAACGATCCAACATCATTAAGAATACACTTTGATACGGGATGGTAACGCTATATTTTACAAATTCAATTTATGTTCTCTTCTTTGATTACATTATTTAATTTCATTTCTTTGCAGTCTCATTTCGTGAGTAATGGGTATGAATCTTAATCTTTTGTTTGAATTAGATTAGTTTAATTCATTCATGTTTGATTTACTACACTTATTGATTTTCCCCTTACACAAACATCATATTGAGCGGCTTGAGTAGGATCTGTAGGCCTTGAATCATTCTCATCAACAACATCCCATAGATCTCGATATATCAACAAATCCCCCATCTTCATCTTCCATATTTCAAAATTATTTCTAAAAAAAAATTCCACCTCGATTCTCCTTGATGAACTTTCCATCTAAAAATTCTTGCAACCAAGCTCCCACTCAAATCTAGATTAGTTCAAAAAACCCAACAACCCACAACAGAAACTAAAGGTGATCAAGCTCTAATACCACTTGTAAGGAAGCTAAGGTAGCGGAACAACTTCCTACACTAATCTTGAGAGGAGATAATCGAACACTTTTAAAGAAATTTAACAGTTACAAAAACTCAAACAAAAATAAACACAAACATCATGCATACCAGAACAAAATGATTTACGTGGGGAAAACCCTTTCAGGAGAAAAACCCCACTCCAAAAGTCACCCAATATATTATTAAAAAATCACAAAGATTATAATATACTTGTAGAGCAAGCTTCTCACAGGAGCATCACTACTCAGAGATCCAGAGGCAACACAACCGCTATCAGACTCTTAGAATACATCACAATACACAACTGTAATACAATTCCCTCATAAAATAGGGTTGCCTTCTAGGGCAATTCAAGCTAATAAAATATCGGTCATCGGATATGAGACATAATGATGAACGGTCTAGATTCACAATAATAAAATATAAATAAAATTTTTGCTTTGGGGGTGCTACCCCTAAACCCCAGCCAAGGGGACGATCCCCCTAGACCCCTCATGGGGGCAGATTCCCCCACGCCCCTCTCGGTCAATGTCAGCTGAATAGTACCTTATGTAATTGCAAGGTTGAGACACATTTTCCCAACAACACACAGTAAAGAATGACGAAGCAATAGCTAAGTTCATGGGACTTCAAGAAGGGATACCAAGTGGGGATCATAAAGTTGGATTTATCGTAGAACTTGACAATGCAACATACTTTAGAGAGTCTGCCCCACCCTCTAGTCATAAAAATGAGAAAAATAAAAAGAATAGGTCTCTAGGTAAAAACCGAAAGACGCCTTTAGACCAAGAAAAAGTAAAAATACAGGATGTGTCCAAAGGTGAAAACCTCTTCGAGGAACCTAAGGATGGAGGGTTGGAAAATCCTTCTAAATCAAGAGATATCACCATTTCTTATGGAAAAATCAGAAGAAGCTAACATTAGTACAAAAGATAATCTTAGAATCATTCATTTTGCAACATCTTTGACTACCAAAGAAAAACCAGAGTTCACCACTTTCTTCTCAAAGAGACAAATCAATTTTGCATGGTCATATGCCAATATGCATAGGTTGGACCCCAAAATTGTTCTACATCATTTTCTATTGGTTCCAAATTCTAAACCAGTCAAACAAAAAATTGAGAAAAATGCATCCATAGATTACACTCTTAGTGAAAGCAAAATTGAAGAAACTTTTGGATATTGGTTTCATTCTTCCTATAGACTATGTAGAATGGATATCAAATCTTGTTCCTATAACCAAACCAAGTGGTGGAATCAAAGTATGCATAGATTTCCGAGAAAGAAACAAATCTTGTCCTAAAGATGACTTCTTGTTTCCTAATATTGACATCATAGTAGTGTAAGAGAGGGGGACCAACCACTGCAAGGCCCTAGGTCACAAAAGGCCAAGAGCAGAATGGTTGCTCTAACTTACCTCAATTCAAAGGAAGGTTAGGATGAAAAGGATGAGAATGATGAGGACTATATGTCCTTCGATCACTCTGCGATCCCAAGAGTTGCAGGAAGACTAGACGAGTCATTTTTCTAGAGTCAACTCTACGTCTCAGACGGCTCTCTGTCTGAGGATAAAAGTGTGGTTTTGGGATGACAGCACGATGCATTGATGTCTCACGAGTGCATTGGCATTTGTACGGCTAAAAAACCAGAAAGACGAGATTGGAATCCTAGGAAAGGATTGATAGTCGAGTCTAACAGTTTCGGGAAGCAAAGAACGAGACTAAGAAGAGAGAAAAGTAAATACCAAAGTGATAAAAGAGGTATATTACCAAGAGGGTGATGAAGATGATCTCGTAGAATATCCTCCTCGCCATCTTGCTTCAAACTCTCTCCACCTACACACAATAAAGAGAGAAATTATTGGGGTTATATAGGGGCTTGCCTCAGTCAGACCCCCTGTCTTGGTGTTTCTACCTCCACGGACAACCAAGTTGGTAATAGTAGAGATAATGATAAAGAAAGGAAATACAAGCTACGCATGCAAGAAACACTACAAAAAAGTATGTGCTTACTCAACCGAATACAATAGAGTAAAATGAGAGGAGCTTACCACCTTTGTCCAAAGTGCTCAAGGCTTGTGGAGGAGTGAGTGAGAGGAGCTCAAGCCTCTGCTGCCATGGTGTTTGTCCTGCTCTCATGCTATCAGAGTGATGGAGTGGTAGATTGTTGCAATGGAGTGAATAATGTTGCTACAAAGATTGGAAGTGAATGCTCAAAGCATGGGGAGAGTATGCCAACTTGTTCAAAACTTGAGAATGGAAGAATGGAGTGAAAATATGAAGGAGAAGGTAAAAAATGGCCATTTTCAGGTCGGGCAGTCGAAGAGGGGAGTTACACTTCGACTTCCAATCGAAAGTGTATCGTCTATGCAATCTCCAGCAGTAGGAATCTACCAAGGACGTAAGTGTGTCGCATCCCCGACAAAAACGCCCCCACCAACACACAAACAAGGCACCAAGTGGAATGCAAGCAGCGGGCCTAAGTGGAATTAAGCCTCCACCTTTGGTTTTCTAAAGTGTAAAGGGGTGAAAGGGGAATTTGCGTTAGGGGTGAAAATTCATGCTCATACATTTTTCCCCCACTTTAGCGAGCATGAGTATTGATGAGTGCTTCAGTAAAGTAGAGTAGTAAGGAAGTAATAGAGTAAAAGATGTATACCTGAACTAATGAGGAAGCAGAGCATGGTCTGGCGAACTCGGAAGTGCAGGAGAGGGCTTCATAGTTGAGCAGAACCACAAAACTGAAGTATGAAAGTGCCTCACAGGCTCACACTCCTGTAAGGGGGGTTATCCTTCAAAAAATCTCACATGAAGGAAAATAGGAAAAGAACCTTACAGCCTCATAGACCTGTAAGGAAGGTATCCCCCAAGAACTCTCACATGAGGGAGACCGATAAAAGCACCTTACAGACCCACAGACCTGCAAGGAAGATACCCCCCAAGAACTCTCACATGAGGGAGATCGAGAAAAGCACCTTATAGACCCACATACCTGCAAGGAAGGTATCCCCCAAGAACTCTCACATGAGGGAGACCGAGTGAAGCGCCTTACAGACCTGCAAACCTACAAGGAAGGTATCCCCCAATAACTCTCACATGAGGGAGACCGAGTAAAGGGGACTCCACAGAGTCAGAGGTGGTGACATGTTTACTCGCAGATAGAACACATCAGGAAGCAGTCATGCAAGCCAGTGAACGGATAGTCACACAAACCATCACTAAGTTGTAAGACTTTCAAAGGGGTCCCTTGGGAACCCTTCAAAAGGAAGGAGGGTCCACTCAAGGGACACACTATTTGAAAAGTGAAGTCTAGTCGGGTTGCCCCCAAGCTAGACATAAGGATGTGAAGTAGGTCTTGTCGGGCTGCCCCTGGACTAGACATAAAGATATGAAACTGACCTAGTCGGGCTACCCTCGGACTAGATGCGAAGATGTGAAACCGATCTAGTCGGGCTGCCCCCGAGCTAGATGCCATAAAATTTTGTTGAAAACTTTCGAAGGGGTCCCTTGGGAACCCGACATGAAAGGGAGGGGTCCACTCAAGGGACACACTGCTCAAAAGCTATTGTCTTCCTTCTCGAATCGATTCATCACCAAGGAATCTTTTTGAAAGATGTTCACTTCATCAAGGAATTTGAAAGGAAGGAGATGCGCTCATGTGAGGGGAAGACTAAGACCGTTCTCACTTCGGAGGAGGGTTTCCAAGTCCTTTCTTTACGAACCCATGATGAAGGAAACACGTTCTGCTAGGCTTTCAGGTTGAGAATGCAATTCTTAACAAGGAAGTGTGTGAAGGGTCTTTGAGAAAAGATTCATTTGGTGACGAATGTGTTTTTTAAAGACCAAGTAATGTAGACAAGGAATTGTCACACATGAAAGGGAAAACTCAAGCAAAGAAGAGAGAAAGATAAAGAGAAAATTAAGGAAAGTAGATCACACACAGAGGGCACAGGGGGATCTAGTTATGCGGGGTCAGATCTGCCTTTATTTATAAATAGTAGGTAACCATGGTAAGAGGCGAAATATCATCAATCCCCAACCAGATTATGAAGAATGTATGAAAGACAAAGTAAAATAAAAATTGGGTCAACATGGAAGGAGGCCTAAATGCTCCCGACGCTTTGCATCATCCCCAATTTACCAAAATTTAATCACAAACATGGAAGAATGATGACACATATAGAGGAATGTTTACAACACAAATACCACACCTGTATCCATGCACCAACAGGGGTGACAAGGGTCATCCAGGCACATGTATCACGATCACGGGGGAACACATGTCACAACACACACACATATCTAATCTAAAGATTAAGAAGAGGATCTCCCCCTAACACTGGTCAATCAAGAGGTCGTCAACTACCCACTCTAGATCATCGTAGGAAGGATGACGAGCCTACAATGGTGTAATGTTCAGGGGAGGAGCTTTCGATCCTCTCGCAACAAGGGCCAAGGCAAAGGGACCTGTAAGGTCTCTGTCACTTAGCTATTGTGGGTCTAGGGTCAACGTCCTAGAGAAGATCATTGGCAGGGTTGGAACTTTTTCCCTTGAGTTAAACATGCATTTAATGGGAATGCCATGTTTCACCTCAGCAGACGGAGGAGTTCACACCTGGGGTTCACTATTGGGCTCACCGAGGGACTTGAGAGCGGTGACAAACTTGGGGGAGGCTGGAGCTAGTTCTGTTACTAAGACATAACAAGTCAATTTAGGGCCACCTTTCAAATAAGGTGGACTCTTCTTACATCCTCCATTGCTGGAGGGGCCATGCTCTACCTTCTTCTTCACCGGAAGAGGTGAACTCCCCATGGATGAAACAAGGAGGGTCGAGGGAGAAGAGGAAAGAACCACAGTGGACACAACCAAAGTGTTCACCATGTCCATGGGCTTTGGGAAAGGCAAGACATTTGGGATGGAAGTCAACAAGGGTGGCTCCACCAATGGAGTGATGAATACTTGCACCCTTCTAGGCGCATGTGTACTCACAGCAGGAGCGGGAAGAGATTCAGAAATGGAAGGAGGGAAAGAGGAGGACACAATAGGAGATGCGGTCTTCTCCTCCTCTTTCTTTAAGGAGGCTTTCTCGACTAGGAGATCCTTTCGTTGACGCTTACGCTCACACGCAAGGTGGTTTCTATGGCTCTTCGAACCGGAAGCCAAGATTCACGGAGGAATAGAAGGATCCTACTCAACCATGCGAGTGTCCTCCATGATTGTCTCCAACAGAAGGGTAGACTCCTAAATGGGAGAAGGAGGGGCAGGTTCAGAAACGGCAAGAGGAGTTGACTCTGCCACCTTAGAGGTGGATCCTTTCATGTTCGAGGGAACAAGAATAGGTCGATGGGAAAACTCTCTTCACGAGTCTTTCCTTTTTTTGTACAAATAATACCAAGGTCCTGGGGACCCGTTAGGGAGATCCGATATCCTGACCTTGGGCTTTCACCAAGGAGGCATCATCGAGCTTAGTGGGTAGAACCCAGGTTTGTTCATCCAGTACTCTTCCCAAGAGAGGGGAGTGGGTTTGTCAGCTCAAGAGGGAGCGAGCTTATCCTTTCCTTCTCGAGAGGAGGAGGTACTAGTTGCTCTACCATGGGAAGGGTCAACTTCAGTTGTCCCTTATTCCCAGTTTTGTACTTCACATAGTTCTTGTAAAGTAGGTTCATTTTGTGTGGGAGTGGACTAACTAGAGTGGGCCAAAAATGATCCAATGAATATTCCCCATGGGATACCACAGGCTGATATCCAGTGTCATGCACCATGTGTATGACACCCTCATGGGAGAATTTAAGACATTTATGGATTACGGAGATGATCCCATTCATGGAAGCTAGCCAAGGTATGCCTAGCTTCACTCTAAATAGGTCTGACTCGAGCATGACATCGAAGACTGTGTCTACACTCCTAGGTCCAACTAGGACGGATAATGTTATCAATCCATAGGGTTTAAGAGAAAGTCCATCATGTGTGTGGATGATGGACTTTGTTTTTTCGTATTCCTCCCTCTATAGGGAGTTTAAGAGTAACGTCTCCTCCGTGATGACATTCACTCTACTCGCGGGGTCAACCAAGGTCCCTATCACAATGTTACCATTGAGGCGAGCGGGAATATAAAGCGAAGAAGGCTTGCTATTTGTTGAAACGTCTTGCAAGGTATATGTCACATCCGATGAGTCGGTCACAAGATGAGGAGAGGGAGTAACAGTAACCATGTTAACATACGCCTCAGGGTGAGAAGTAGAATCAGCAAGATCGATAATCATGTTAGCAGAATGTGACGGAAATGGGTCTGTGTATATTTGCAATTCACTGTTAGCTTTCGTCATTGATTTGTTTGTGTTTTGTTTTCCTCCATCAAGATAGATACTACCGTCCTCGATGCAATCCTGTATCTCATGATGCAGGCGCATTCAACGTTTGGTATCGTGTTCGTTAACTCGATGGTACTGACAATAAGCATTTTCTTCATACCAACTAGGGTATGGTTCTCTAACTGGTTTAGGAGGTGACAGGGTAAGGATTTTATCCTTCACCAAATTCTACAAGATGGAAGAATAAGATTTTGATAGCTTTGTGAACTTTTGGTCGCATCTGAGGCCATTGTTATCCACAACGGCTACTACATTTGCAATAGTTTTACCTCTTCTCAAGATCAATATGATAGATTTTCCTTCAAAATGAGAGCATGAGGGAGGACCCCCAAACTGAACCACTGTTTGTTGGTATTCTTGTAAAGTCGCACACAAGTGTGCAAAAGAAGGATACTTCATGAGGGAAAAATTATCTTGCCAAGACCTTTGTAAGTTCCCTATGAAGACCTTTTGTACATCAGAATAGGGTAATGGATACGAGATTTGTGAGAAGAGTGCTTGGTATAGTGCTATAAAGTCTATAATCTTTTCATTGTCCCCTTGTATGCACCGAACAAGGTCTGAGAAGGTCATCTTCGGTTCAATATTGGCTTGGAAATGTCGCAAGAATTGGTTCACAAGCTGATCGAATGTGAAGATGGAATTATCGGGCAAAGAACAGTACCAATTTAGTGTTGAATCTTTGAGGGATCAGGGAAACAGTTTATCCATCAATGTATCATGATGGAAGAAATTTGTGCACAGGGCGTTAAAGGCGGACACATGCGTTTGTGGGTTCCCTTTACCACCGTATTTCTCAAATTTTGGAATCTCCATCCCTTGCGGGAAAGGAGTGTTTAGGATTACAATTGACAACGGATTGTGTCAGAAGAAGGGCTAGAAGATAGGCTGGGTTGAGGCCTGGGAAAGGTTTACCAGTTGGTTTTGTATCTTCCCCATCTTCTGAAGAAGGGTATTCAGAATAGGGTCATTAGAAGACATAGGACCACCGGAACCACCACCGTGACTATCGCCAGAACCGCCACCAATGTGACTTCCATTGGCACCACCATCATGACCACCACCAATGTCGCCGCCACCAGTGTGACTTCCACCAGAGCCACCGCCAAAGCCAAACCCACCACCATGACTTCCACTGGCATCACCTCTACCAATGCCACCCCCACTTCTAAAGTTTATGCCGCCAAAGCCTCCGCCCATCATTCTACCAAATCCTCCACCACTGGAGGCGACAAAAGGGGCGAAGTGGAAACCCAAATGGTTCCTGTTTACTTTAACAGTCTCCAAACTTTCAGAAGTAGAGGGTATATTGACCGAGGGGACCATGTCAGCCATATACACAGATATAGGAGGCATCGACATCTCCAACTGCCTCTCGCATTCCTCGAAGAGGCCACCTTGTATCATGCGACCAAGGCTCGAGGGGGCACATGCTTCAGCTAGACCAGTGAGATTAGCCAAGATTTTTACACCTGTTCGGTCTTTTTCCACCATGTATCTTATTTCACCGATCACCTTAGCAGCACTAGCCAACTTCGGGTTGCCTTCCAGGTGATTTTCCAATGCACGTAACCCCTTATCGAGACTAACGACGTACTCGAAAGGGATACGAACGACCTCATTCTCGTCTACAGATGAAGAGGTCGACGATGCAGGAGGAGTAGGGATGCGATCAATTTCATCAAGAAACCTAGGTTCGCTCTATGATACGTGCTCCTGTGCGGACAAACTAACCGCATAACCGGAGAAATGGCTAGTAGTGAAGCTAGAGGAGACCTTCATCTTGTCCATTAGAAGGTGTCACAGACTTCTTCTAACAATATGCCCAGATGTCGTAGACTGGGTCATGAAGCTCATAAACTTTCACAACACAGGGTACAACGACCAAGAGGTATATGAGAAAAAGTTTAGGATGCCAACAAATGGATAGATGTTGGTTCACGTCGGGTTCACCAAAATGTAAGAGAGAGGGATCAACCATTGTAAGGCCCCAGGTCATAAAAGGCCAAGAGCAGAAAGGTTGCCCTAACTTACCTCAATTCAAAGGAAGGTTAGAATGAAAAGGATGAGAATGATGAGGACTATATGTCCTTCGATCACTCTGCGATCCCAGGAGTTGTAGGAAGACCAGATGGGTCACTTTTCTAGAGTCAACTCTGCATCTTAGGCAGCTCTCTGTCTAAGGATAGAAGCGCGATTTTGGGATGACAGCGGGGCACGCTGACGTCTCACAGGTGCGCTAGCGTCTGTACGGCCAGAGAACCAGAAAGATGAGGTTGGAATCTTGAGAAAGGATTGATAGTCGAGTCTAACAGTTTTAGGAAGCAAAGAACGAGACTAAGAAGAGAGAAAAGTAAATACAAAAGTTATAAAAGAGGTATATTACCGAGAGGGTGACTAAGATGATCTTGTAGAATATCCTCCTCGTCAGTTTGCTTCAACCTCTCTCCACCTACACGCAATAAAGGGAGAAATTATTGGGGTTGTATAGGGGCCTGCCTCAGTTAGACCCCCGTCTTGGTGTTTCCACCTCCATGGACAACCAAGTTTGTAATAGTAGAGATAACGAAAAAGAAAGGAAATACAAGCTATGCATGCAAGAAACACTACAAAACAGTATGTGCTTACTCAATCGAATACGATAGAGGAAAATGAGAGGAGCTTACCACCTCCATCCAAAGTGCTCAAGACTTGTGGAGAAGTGAATGAGAGGAACTCAAGCCTCTGTTGTCATGGTGTTTGTCCTACACTCATGCTATTAGAGTAATGGAGTTGTAGATTAATGGAGTGAAGGATGTTGCTACAAAGATTGGAAGTGAATGGTCAAAGCATGGGGAGAGTATGCCAACTTGTTCAAAACTTGAGAATGGAAGAATGGAGTGAGAATATGAAGGAGAAGGTAAAAAATAGCCATATTCAGGTCGGCCAACCGAAGAGGGGCGTTACACTTCAACTTCCAATCGAAAGTATAATGTCTCTACAATCTCCAGCCGCAAGAATCTGCCAAGGACATAAGCGCATCGTGCGAATGTCTACGCATCGTGCAAATGTCTATGTCTGCACGTCGTGCAGATGTTTGTGTGCTACGCGAGCATCCCCGACAGAAACGCCCCCACCGACACACAAACAAGGTGCCAAGTGGAATGCAAGCAGCGGGCTTAAGTGGAATTAAGCCTCTACCTTTGGTTTTCTAAAGTGTAAAGAGGTGAAAGGGGAATTTTCATTAGGGGTGAAAATTCATGCTCATACAAGTAGACCTCACAGTGGGATATGATATGTTGTCACTTATGGACGGTTTTCAATATACAATTAGATCAGAATCGCCCTTGAGGATCAACATAAAACAACTTTCACCTGTGCTTGGGGTACCTTTTGTTGGAATGTTATGTCATTTGGCCTTAAGAATGTCGAACCAACATATCAAAGAGCTATTACTACTATCTTTCATGACTACATGAATACACTTATGGAAGATTACGTTGATGACTTACTAGAAAAAATCCTTATTAAGAGATAGTCATCTAGCAGTCTCGAACAATATTTTTAGAAGGTTGGAAGAATATAAAGTTGGGTTAAATCTAAAGAAGTGTGTTTTTGGATTTCAATCAGGAAAACTCCTATGATATACTATCTCTTGTAGAGGTATTGAATTCCATCCTACAAAAGTGAAAGCTATCATGGACATGCCTCCACCAATAAACATAAGTCAATTACAAACTCTACAAGGAAGGTTACAGTATATTTAAAGATTCATTACTCAATTAGTAGATAAGTGTCATCCATTTCAATATTTGTTATGAAAGGGAGTACCCTTCATATGGACTAAATATTGCTAGGAATAATTTCAACAAGTAAAGGATTATCTATTGACTCCTCTAGTACTCATGCATCGGATTGATGGTAGACACCTAATATTATATATATCAACAACCACATCAATGTTGGGGGCATTATTAGCACTGATGAAAATGATGGAAGGGAATGGGCTATCTATTATATTAGTTTCACTCTTGTAGGGTATGAACTTAATTACAATCCCTTTGAACGAGCATGCCTTGCAATTATTTTTTCCACACAAAATCTTAGACATTATATGCTAAACCATCAAACAAAATTGGTAGCTAAGATTGATCCCTTTAAATATCTACTTAGTTGAGCAAATTTAACATGTTGGCTAAAAAAGTGGGTTATGATCTTGAGTGAATATGAATAGAGTATGTTGACTGTAAGGCAATGAAAGGACAAGTAATAATTGATCAAATCAAAGACGCACCAATGAAAATGAATCATCCTCTAGTGTCTGATTTTCTTGATGAATTCATCTTCACAATAGAGACTTCTACGACATGAAAATTATACTTAAATGGGTCTTATACAAATCATGGTTCAGGATTTAGTATCCTCTTTGTCACACATCAAGTGGATTCAATACCAAAATCATACAGAATAGCATTTCCTTACACAAATAACATGGTTGAGTATGAAGCATTGCTAATAGGACTTTGCATGGCTATCAAATGGAAAATTAAGAATCTTCAAGTCTATGGTGTCTCCCTATTGGTTATCTATCGGGTTAATGATGACTATGATACGAAAGATAAAAATCTCACACCTTACAAGTGCTTGGTACATAAATTTTTAAGCTATACTTTTATGTCATTACCTTTGAGAAAATCCCAAGAATTTAGAACAAAGCAACTGATGCAATAACAACTATTGGATCTCTTTTGGATATACTTAATAATGTGTCATAGTATGAGTTCTTGGTGGAACAAATGTCGATCCCCGCATTTGATGCCCTTGAATTTGAGCTCGTGTGTGAACTTGTTGGTCCTAATTCACCTTAGTACAAAGACTTTTATGACTACCTATGTGACCAAATTATCCCTCTCAACTTGTCCTTTAATCAATGCAAGACCTTTATCTAACAAGCATCCAAGTATGTCATCATCGGTGATACCCTTTAATGTCATAGTCTAGATAGCACCCTCCTAAGATGTCTCGATTCAGATGAAGCACAAATGGCTTTACAAGAGGTGCATAGCGGGGTATGTGGAGCTCACTCCACTGGTCCTACCCCAGCCAAGAAGCTTATGTGAACAAGATACTATTAGCCTTCTATAGAATGTGATGCCTATTAATTTGTTAAGAAATTCTATTAATGTCAGATATGTATGGAGACCTTGTGCATGCACCCGCTCAAAAACTTCATCCAGTTACATCATCATGGTTGTTCTCTTAGCGGGGAATCGACCTCGTGGGAAAGATCCATCCTACCTCCACCAATGGTCACAAGTTTATCTTAGTTGTAAATGAATACTTTACTGAATGGATCAAAGCCATTCCAATGACCTACATCATCGAAAAGAAAATATCTAAGTTCAACCTGAATTACATCATATGCCAGTATGGTGTCCCCAATCCATCATCATGGATAGCAGTAATCCTTTCAAAAATCAGGATGTTTGTGAACTATGTGAGAGATTCCACATCCAACATCATTTCGCCACTCCATACTACCCCCAAGGAAATGGTCAAGATGAGGCATCTAACAAAACTATTCTCAAAATCCTAAAGAAGATTGTCGATGATGTTGGCCATGACTGACCCATCCAACTCAATCCTGCATTATGCGCCTATCGTACTAGCATCTGCACTCCCACAGGATCCACTCCACATTCCCTCATTTTTTGATCTACAACCATTCTTCCCATTAAGGTTGAGTTACCATCCTTGAGAGCATCTATGCAACAGTTTATTGATGAGGAAGAATATCGTACATATTGTTTGCATGAGCTAGAGTTATTGGATGAGAAGCGACATAACACATTAGTCCATTTACAAGCGTATCAAAATTGTCTTCATCACATCTACAATAAGAAGTTTTGAGTTAGGAATTTTTACATTGGTGACCTAGTCTTGAAAGAAAATCCAAAGAATCAAATAAAGAGAGAAACCGGGGAAATTCGAGCCTAATTGGTTGGGTCCTTACATCAAAACAACAACATATGGATTCAACACTTAACAAATTTCTACTCCTGAAGGTGAACAATTACCAGAGCCTATTAATAGCATGCACCTTAATAGGTAGTATACCTAGCTTTTAGAGAATCCCTTCGAAAATACAAAAAAAAAAAGAAAAAAAAAAGTAAAGAGAAATAATTTGTCCAATAGTGAAAATCATTTTGGTGGCACTTTGGATAAGTACCATGGTGAAAACTTGGCAAACAGGTGTCATGTGTAGTCAATCTTTATTCCATAATTTATTATCATTCTATCTGGTTTTGATGCTTTCACCCATCCTTCACACATATCATTCATCCATAATAAAGCTTGTTTATCCTTCTCATTGCTTGAGACTCATTGATATTTAGAATCTTTCACCTCTTATACCCACCTATAATAAATTATGTTTGTCTCTTCATCCATAATAAGTTGGTCCTATACCTGACTGGGGGCAATTCCTGGACTTGGGTTTCATATGGGATCCTGAACATGGTATAAACATTCAAAAAAATTCAAAAGTCCAAAAAAATCAGCATTCAAAACTTCAAAATCAAAAAAATAAATCAAAAAACATCAAAATTCCCCAAAAAATAGAAAACATAAAAAGCTCCAAAAATAGAGTCAGAGTTAGTGTTAATCCAAGTGGTTGAAATGTGTTGCCTTTGTGACTTCACATAGGTAAGGGCATTATCGATGAGCCCTCAAGGCTTAGGTCAGTCCTTTAGGTTTGGTCATGACAAGTTATTAGTTTGTCCATATCCACAAGTCATACTAAACTATACATGGTCAAAGTCAAGTTGAACTACATTGTCTTTGTGTTTTATGTAGGAAAGGCCATCATTGATGAGCCTCTAAGGCATCAGGTCAGTCCCTTAGGGTTTATCATAATATGGTATTCAACCATCATTATCCATGTCTCATAGTAAAATTGTCCCTTGCTATTGTTGACATTTTGAGCAGACACAAACAACAATCAAACAAGAGAACTGGGCTTATCAAAATTGAAAAACAACAAGAAAACCATCCAACATGCCTTCAACCATCATAGATCAATTGCCTAAATAATAAACTTATCAAATAACCAACTTTTCAAATGGTAAAATAATCAAACAATATTATATAGGATGTCATATCGTCGAAACCAAAGCCAATCTGTCATTGGTCTTATACGACATGCTTCATTCTTGAAACTAGAATTTGTCCATCAATCTAGTCAAACTATCTTATACAGGTTGTCGTACTCTTGAAACTAGACTTAATCCATCATTGGTCTTATATAAGGTGTACCATTCTTGGAACCAGACGCTATCAGTATCTAAAATTTGATCATACAAACAATCTAAACGACTACTGATTCTATTGGTCTAGTTTGTTTTATCTTTTATCGATTTATCTTTGGTCATGTTACTATGCCCCTCGAGGATGTCCCAAGAAGGATTTAGAGGAGAGATGATGGATTATGACCTATTTTCTCTTTGGCTTTTGTTTGCAATTTTTCTTGGCAATATGATTGGGGCAACTTGGTTCCTTGTATGTGTTTGAATTTTCCATTTGGCATAATCAAAACATCATATGCAATCTAAAGTTCAAACCAAATGCTTTCTTGTATCAGGATCAATGTGCTTTGTGGTTATTTCCTCACATGTTCCAACAAGGTTCTATGGTTCCTAGTCTGTGTCATGACATTCCTTATCTATCGTGTGTTTTTTCTTGCAAGGGATAACATATCACACCTTGGTTTATGGCATACCTTGGTGTTTTTCATACATTTCCATACAAGTTCTATGATGGTAATTATGCAATCAAATAAGAGCTTGACCATTTATTAGCAAGATCTCAAGATAGTGAGTACCCAATTCATTCGTTTCATTCTTTTATTTCATTCTTCGCTCGCTTCTTCTTTTCACACTAACATTCCCTCCATCCATCTCTTGTGGTCATATTGATGACGTACTCTGACACACAAAAATAAATTCATTAGTAGCCCCATATTGCTTTGGCTCTAGAATCTTAGCTCTCTAGTAGTCTCTAGCATGACACACTCATATAGATCCCTATAGTATTGAGCCTCCCTAATCGCCCAATACATAGTCTCTGCAAATGTCACAATTGGTCCATTGACAATAGAAATGAAATCAATGCATCTATGATTTGTCCTTTGTGCCTATATTGTTGGTATGTGGCAACTAATCATGAAAGTATTGTACACTTGTAACAAAAAAAATGTGGTTAACACATTAAGGTTTTTTCTCGTTGACACGTCAAGGTTTTTTCCCGTTGACACGTCAAGGTTTTCTCGTTACCACGTCAAATGAAAAAAAGACCTTGTAAAACCCTAATTCTATAAGGTTCTAAAAGGCTTGTTATAAGTGGCTGAGATGTATGTTGCAGTATGGTGTTCACGAGATTATAATCTCTTTTGCACTGGATAATAAAATTATTGGGTGGTTAAGATTATGTGGATGTAGCCCATATTGGGCGAACCACGTTAAATTTTGTGTTGCTATTTTTTGTGTTATCCTTCATTGTTATTTCTAGGTCATTTAATCTA
The DNA here is from genome assembly GCA_007115665.2 of Sequoiadendron giganteum. Taxonomy (NCBI): domain Eukaryota; kingdom Viridiplantae; phylum Streptophyta; class Pinopsida; order Cupressales; family Cupressaceae; genus Sequoiadendron; species Sequoiadendron giganteum. The sequence continues at coordinate 210,815,995 of CM021107.1, read as the reverse complement.
CATATAATTGTTAATGTTTATTGCTCCAAATTTGTTTGAACACTAACAACTGGTATTAGAGTTGTGTGTATTTCGGTTGATTGGTAGGAAACCTCTAGATTTGAGTGGGAGCAATAGAAGAAGGAAAATTCAAGGTTGAGAAGTTCAATGGCTAGAATTATCAATTATGGAAGATGCAGATGGAATATTATTTATATCAAAAGGATCTATGGTGACCACTGCAAGGAAAATCAAAGAAAGAAGTTGTGATGTCTGATGAAGAATGGGAGATTCTGGATAGAAAGGCACTAGGAACCATTCAATTGTACCTAGCACCATCGGTGGCATTCAATATAATAGAAGAAAATACAATAGAAGATCTAATGACAACTTTGGCTAAATTGTATGAAAAAACCCTCAGCCTCAAATAAGGTATTTCTCATGAATCATTTATTTAATCTAAAAATGAGTGAAGGTGGATATGTGATAGATCATTTAAATGAGTTTAATATGATTACCAATCCGTTAACTTCTATAAAAGTGAATTTTGATGAAGAGGTAAGGGCTCTCTTGGTTTTATGTTCTTTGCCAGAAAGTTGGAATAGCTTGGTAATGGCTATAAGTAACTCTATCTCTAGTTCAAATATATTGAAATTTGATGATGTTGTTGGTGTTATCCTTAGTGAGGAAATGAAATGAAAAAGAAAAGGTGAGAGTTCAACATTCAGTAATACTTTGATTGTAGAGAATAGGGGAAGATCAAAGGAGAGAGGGAAAATCCCAAAAATTGTGGGAAGTCACAAGGGAAGTCGAAGAAAGGAAAATCTAAATCTAGAGGAAAAATGGATTGTTGGCATTGTGGAAAGCCAAGACACTTGAAGAAGGATTGTTGGTCTCAAAAGGGAAAACAAGGAGACAAACAACATGATGAAAGTAAGGAAGATAATGTTGCAAGTGATAAATTACTAGATGCTTTAATTTTGTGTTTAAATAATGCTAATGATTCCTGGGTAATACATTTAGGGGCTTCATTTCATGCCGCACCTCATAGATAATATTTTGTAGATTATGTTCAAGGTGATTTTGGATAGGTATGTTTGGGTGATGATGAAACCTGTTAGATTGTTGGAAAAGGAAATATAAAAATAAATTTGCATAATATAAATGAATGGTTGCTACAGGAGGTAAGGCATATTCCAAATTTGAGAAGGAATTTAATTTTTGCAGGACAACTTGGTAGTGAAGGTTGCATAGTTACCTTTTTAGACAAAGCCTGGAAGGTCACTAAAGGTGCATTAGTAGTAGCTAAAGGTGAAAAGGTAGGCACATTGTAATTGTGTATTGGTAGCACTTATTCTACCTTAGCTACTACAGAAACAATTGCTATTGAGATAGTTATAACACTTGCTACAGGGACAAAAAAAATTGTGGCACCATAGACTCGGGCACATGAGTGAGAAAGGGATGAAGATCCTTCACTCTAGAAAGTTTCTACCAGGTCTAAAGCAGATCGACTTGGAGTTCTATGAAAATTGTGTTTATGGAAAACAAAAAAGAGTGATTTCTCAAAGTTGGGAAAGAGAAGAAGACTGGGAAATTAGAGCTTGTGCATTTAGATGTATATGGACCAACTCAGGTATCTTCACTTGGTGGATCTTGCTATTATGTTTCTTTTATTAATGATGCAACTAGGAAAACATGGGGGTGTATTTCCTAAAACAAAAATCAAGAGTATTTGAAACTTGTAAAAAAGTGGAAAGATTTGATTGAGAATGAGAGAAGAAAAAAGTTGAAGTGTCTTGAATCTGATAAGGGAGGCGAGTATTGCAATAGAGAATTTGAAAATTACTATTCATACAATAGAATTTGTAGGTAAAAAATGGATCCTAGAACCCCACAAGAAAATGGTGTGTCTAAGAGGATGAATAGGACCATTATGGAGCGTACAAAGAGCATGAGATTGCATGTTGGACTACCCTTACAGTTTTGGGCAAATGTTGTACATACTGATGTTTATTTAATAAACAGGGGACCTTCAAATCCTTTAAATGGTGGCATTTCAGAGGAGGCATGGATGGGTAAAAAGGTAAACTATTCATTTCTGAAAAACCTTTGGTTGTGAAGCTTTTGTCCATGTTGATATCGAAAATAGAACCAAGCTTGAGGCCACGTCTAGAAAATTTACCTTCATTGGATATGGAGTAGATAAATTTGGTTATTAGTTATGGGATTATGAAAATCATAAAATCATTAGGATCAGAGATGTTATATTCAATGAGAAGGTTATGTATAAGGATCAACTACAAGAAAAGAAGCATGAACACGCCAAAAACGAATATGTGATGCTAGATGAGATTCTAGAAAATAAAATGCCAGTGGTACTTGATGCTCAGCAACAACAAGCTATCCCACATACTCCTGCAAGTGTTAGACGTTCTACAAGGATAAATAGACCTCTAGAAATATTTTCTCCATTGTTATATTTTATATTATTAATTGATTCTAGTGAACCTGAAGGTTATGAAGAAGCAATGCAGATAGATACCAAAAAGTAGTGGGACCTAGGCATAAAAGAGGAAATGGATTCCTTGTTGCAGAATCAGACTTGGCACTTAGTCCAATTGCTTGCAAGTAAAAGAGCATTACCAAATAAATGGGTTTACAGGTTGAAAGAAGAAGATGGATGCAAGAAAAGATATAAGTCCAAACTCGTGGTAAAAGGTTTTACACAGAAAAAAGGTATGATTTTGATGAAATATTTTCTCTAGTTATTAAGATGACTTCTATTAGAACTATTCTTAGTCTTGTGGTTACAAAAGACTTGCATCGTGAACAAATAGATGTGAAAACAACATTTCTCCATGGGGATTTGGAAGAGGAAATATGCATGCATCAACCACAAGGATATGAGGTCAAGGGTAAGGAGGAATTTGTGTGCAGGTTAAAGAAGAGTTTGTATGGCCTGAAGTAAGAACCTCGACAATGGTATTTGAAATTTGGTAGTTTTATGGCTGAACAAGGTTACAAAAAATGTCATTCTAATTATTGTGTTTATTTTAAGAAATTGGGTAATGGAAGCTATATTATCATGTTGTTTTTATGTTGATGGCATGCTTTTTGTCGGGTCTAACATACAACATATTAATGAACTTAAGTAGAAATTAGCAAATTCATTTGCTATGAAGGATTTGGGTGCAACAAAACAAATCCTTGGTATGAGGATCACATGGGATAAGACAGACAAAAAATCATTTTTGTCTCGAAGTGAGTATGTAGAGAAGGTGTTGAAAAGGTTTAACATGCATAATGCAAAATAAGTTAGCACACCTTTGCCTAGTCATTTTAAGTTGACTAAGGAGTTGTGTCCAAAGACATAAGAGGAGGAAGACAAAATGTCTAAGATACCATATGCATCAGCAATTGGTAGCTTAATGTATGCAATGGTATGCACAAGGGTAGATATTGCACATGCAATGGGAGTTGTGAGCAAGTATATGAGAAATTTGAGAATGGAACATTGGAATGTGGTAAAATGGGTTCTTCGATATTTGAGAGGTACTATTTCAAAGAAATTATGTTTTGGAGGAAAAAATTCTGCTCTAAAAGGATATGTTGACTCTGATCTGGTGGGTCATATTGATAGCAAGAGGAGTACTATAGGGTATGTTTTTACTATAGGAGGTACTACAATCAGTTGGATTTCAAGGCTATAAAAGGTTGTTGCACTTTTAACCACTAAAGTTGAGTATGTTGCTGCTACAGAAGCTAGCAAGGAGATGATTTAGTTACAACATTTTCTGGAGGAATTGGGAAAGTGACAAGAAGATAGCCCTTTGTACATTGATAGCCAGAGTGCCATTAATCTTGCTAATAACTTGTGATCACTAAATGTCTATCCTATTCTAAAATGCAAAACAATTATTATGCACTAATGGAAGAACACAAAAGGTACACCTCAAGATTAACCTAAGGAATGATAACACAAAGAAAGATAGCAAAATAATGATTATAAATGATTATACCTTTGTGTTGTTGAATCCCTTGGTTGGCCCTTAATGTTTGAAAACTTGTGTGCTCCTTGGATGGCTATGGAGATGGCTAGATGCAAGATGAACAATATGATAAAATGCAAATGCTAATAGCTAAATGACTTGATTAGATAAAGGAAAATGCTTGCAAGCTGAGTAATCAAATTGGTAGCATAAGGGTGCAAATGGCTAAGTGTTCTCAAATAACAAAATGACAAGAGTTTGGTATCAAATGCATGATGTTCCTAAATGAGAGAAAAGAGGGTGTATTTATAGATGAATTTGAATTCTCTAAAGAATTCAATGGTTGAGATTAAACCAACAAGGTAAAGATGGAGGGCTATGGTGAGTTGAGGACTCACAAGCCCTCACATCTTGACATGTGAAATGTGAGATGGCATAGGATGAGATGATGTGGAAGTGAGGTGGAAGGAAGGTACATGATTTGGAGGAAGGACCAAGTACCTTGGAAAAGGGATGATGTGACCTCTAAATGATCACATAGGGAAAAGGAGAATCTTGGGTGAATAAAAGTGAATTAAAAATTCACATGATTGGGGAATCTTGTGGATAAAAAAAGGTTCCAAAAGGAGAGGTGGAAAGTATCTTGGATAAAACAAAGTCCTTAAAAAGGTAAGCACTTACCCACATGTGACTTGATGTGACAAGTCAAAGATTCTAGAACACTTTAGCACATGTGATGTGACAAGTCAAAGGTTCTAGAATTTGCATGGGGAAGAGAAAATTCCTTGGAGGAATAAAAGTGAATTAAGAATTCACATGGGGAAGAGAGGAGCCTTGGATGAATAAAAAGGAATTAAAAATTCCTTGGGGGATGGGGAGAGTTGACCAAGGTATTGATTAGGCTTAACTGATCAATGATTAAAAGATGATTAGTGACTAACGAAGGTTAAGAAGCCAACTTGAAAAAGTTGGAGGATGTGACATGTCTTAATCAAGAATTAGACATGTGCACATCCCTAATGAAGACATTAAGGAGCTGATTAAGATAAAAAAAAAGGAGGTGACATGTGAGGAATTTGATGAAAAGGAGGATTAAAGAGATGAGGTATTTTATTATTAACTAAATACTTTAGGGATTTGGCAAAATTAAGGGTATTAATTAAATAATAGTGATATTACTTAATTAATACAGATAAGAGGATATTTAGACGAAAAAGGGTAAATTTGGACAAATGAAGTGTCTAGATTTAGGTGTCTACATTTTGCCCCTCTTTGAGATGGTCTTACGAAGTAGCTTCATTTCAAAGAATATTAAAACATAGAACCCAGAAGAAGATGGTTGATTGAAAGATGCCCCACCATTTAAAGGAGTGAATTTAGGAAGGAAAAATAAATGATGAAGATTAGGGATTGAGGATGTCTTCAGAGATCACGCAGTTCAAAAGAACACCGGATGCCTCGAAACGGATGAGGATGAAAGGACAAGAGGATGACGATGTAAAGCGATGATAATAAAGCGATAATGTTTACGGAGATAAGGGTACAAATGGATTCTAGGGACAAGAGATGCCGTCTCTAACTCAAGCCACAAACCAGTTAAGTGGATATTGATGGAGTAAGTTGTTGATACCGAAATGACACATCCCAAAACAACACAAGGATAGGGAAGGATACATCCCCGAGAGAACGCTATTGATGATAAAGGACATTAATCCCAAAACAACACCTAGGATAGAAAGCACATCCTCGTTGATGATGATGATGATAGTGTTGATGATTAGCCGATACATTCCAAACAACAGAAAGAATACGAAGAGAATAATCCCCGAGGACGACAAGGACGATGATGAGGACGATCTCGACCAAGGCTTGGAGCAATAAAACAAAGACCCAAGAGTGATTGTAGAGATTCAAAAGGCAGATTGAAAGGATGATGAAGAAGGTGACTGAGGAAGAGAGAGGGGTCCCGAGAAAAATCTTGATAGGAAGAAACGGATGGTACAGTTGGAAAGAGCTCAAAAAATTAGGCAGGTTTTCTGTTTGAATGGAGTCAAATAGACGAACGATTTGCAAATGATGGCCTCGGGAAGGTAGGGGATTAGTTGGAGGAGAAAAAATGTTGTGCTGAGAGGGGCGAATCCGCCCCACTATGGAGTGGAGTTGCCCCAGATTGGGATAGGTCACCCCATGGCGGGGTGTGTCTGCCCCACAAGCTGGGGCGTATTCACCCCGGCTAGGGGCGGGTCCACCCCGGCCCAAGGCGGGTCCGCCCCGCAGGCTGGGTCGTATTCGCCCTGGCCAAGGGCTGCTCCACCCTGTCCTAGGGCGGGTTCACCCCACGAACTCGGGGAAAATCCACCTCCGCCCAAGGTGAGTTTGCCCTGCAGGTTGGGGCATATTTGCCCCAACCAAGGGTGGGTCCACCTCGGCCCAGGGTAGGTCTACCCCACGGGCTCAGGCCTTGGAGAAAGGATGTGATTAGATGATATGCGTTAAATTGAATGGATGAGGATGGGATTAGAATGTGAGATAGATGAAAAGATGCATAGAAGGTGATAGAAGAGACGATGATAAGAGATTGGATGGACAGGGGAGGGAGATTGATGAAGGATTATGGATTGGTGGGGGTTTTTGATGGATGAGAGGATGAGGGATACATGCAAGATGATGGAATGGAAAATAAAATGCAATCCTAATACATTTTTCCATCTTCGAAGCACTTATTTTTGCTATAGCATAAGACACCGCGTGTCAGGGTGTGTAAACCAAGACGGATTAGTGTCTAATGCGTAAAACAAACACAACAAACAAGAAGGCTATCCCAACACCCCAAAGTTGCAAAGACCTTGGTCGAGCCAGGTATTGGAATAACCAAAAGCACAAAAGGATTCCCTAGCGTAACATAAGACCGCGGGAGTCTTGGTGGGTACTACACGGGACAACCGAGAAGACAACAACAAAGAAAAGATCAAGATACGCCCCTATGTTTACTAGTCAAAGAACACCATGATATGATGGATCAAGGCAACCATGATGATAGGGAGCTCAAATGATAAACAAAATCCAAAAGCATCAAAAGATCATAATCAATTTCAAATGTCCTTTTCCATAGGATCAAGAGGATGGATGGGGTTGATGAGGTCTGTTAGGAAGGATGCATCCAGTTGAGACCGATGATGGATACTAAACTAAAAGATTGATATGACGTAGGATATTCAAAACCGATTGGATCTGATGATACAAGTGGATCTTGTTTGTGAAGGACCAGTTAGAAAAGAGCATACTTGACAACACGACACAAGAGACCAGACAAAAGACTAACACAACCTAAATACCTAGGGGCTCGAGGGTTGATCAAAGATCAACCTTGCCTACTTGAAAGCATAGAGCCCTCATAATTCGATAAAAGACCATGGATAAAAGAAGAAAGAGGATAATGGAGAGCACGATGGAGGACGCAGACCAAACAAATACCCTAGGGGTAGACGAAACGATTTAGCCTTGCCTACATTAAAGTGCAGGGGCAACGTAGTTCAATACAAGGTCAAAGATAGACGATGGAGGATGACAAGACAGACAAAAGAGAGAGCCCCGGGGGTAGATCAAATAATCGACCTTGTCTACGTGAAAGCGCGGGGGCAACGTAGTTCGACATGAGACCAATGACAAACAACGAATAAGGGATGATGAGATGACCATGATAAATGAATAAAAGGATAGAGCCGATATGATGAGCCAGGATAGGCCGTGCATATGGGATGGTTGATATGTGTAAGATATGTATTATGTGAACCTCAGGGATGGGATAGTTATCCAAATCATCAAAAAGTTGAATTGTGAGGAGAAAACGATGGATAGATGAATGATGAAGAGTGATAGGATATGGGATAGATGTGAGGAATAGATAGGATGGATGATAGTGAGATGAATGGCATTGGATTTAACGAGGGTTAGCCTATAGCTATATACCAATGACAAGAGATTAGGAGAGAGGAGGAAAATAGAGGTAAATGGATGGATGGATAAAGATGGGGAGATAGAAAGATGGTAGGATAGGAGGATAGAGGGATAAGGATTTGGAACTATGGAATGGATTATAAGGATAGGGAGATGGGAAGGATGTTTAGATAGAGGGATGGGTAGATAAGGATGAAAGGACGAAAAAGGACTAGTGGATGAGAGTATAGGAAGATAAGGATTTGGTAGATGGAAGGGATGACTGGATGGATAAACGGATGGATAAATGGATGGGGAGATAAGGATGGGAAGGATGGGGAGATGGAAAAGATTACTTGGAGGGATGGATGGCCGATGTATCCAAGGACTCTATCGTAAATAAGGAGATTCCCCCACTCTAGATGTGTCATGCATGACGAGGCAAGAGGGATAGCAGGATGGGTGGATAAGGAAGTGAGACGAACATGGATAGGAGATATAGATAAGGAAGGGAGATGGCTTTTGGCATGATGGATGGATGATGAAGGTAGATGGATGTAGATAATATTCCTGGATCGGTAGTGTATGGATGAGGGGAATATATGCCAAGAGGTGTCCAAAACATGTATAGATGTTTGTCCCTATCTAGGTCAATATCACAAGGAAGATGGAGGGATTGGGTTAGATTGGATATGATGGATAGGATGTGGAAGATAGGAAGATGGAGGAGATGGAGGAATGGGGTGCGTAAGTGGAAGTTGCCCTCAATCGTGGAAGAAGGCTGGATGGGGGATTTACGCATGACGCTTGTTTGCTAGGTTTTCATCACGGGACTTATCCAAGGTGCTTGTTTGCCAAGTTTTCACCATTGGATGAATTATTTTCTCTTTACTATTTTCTTTTTTTTCTTTTTTCTTTTTTCTTTTTCTTTGTTTTTTCTCTTTTTTTGACTTTTGATTTTTAGGACTTTTTCGGACAGAAAGACGAATGGATATGAATAAGGATAGGGATGAAAGGATAAATTGATTCAGAAGATATATGATAAAGCGTATGGATGACGAACTCAAGCATCAAGTTCCATATGAGGTAAAAAGAGCCCATGTGTAAAGCGACTATTGGATGTTGGTACAACCTTATTAGAACAAATGGATTATGCAAGGGAATGGATCAAAGGGATTGGATGGGGGAGATATGGGGGATAGTGGATGGGGTGTTGGAAAGTGTATGGATGGAATGATGGAGTGGATGTGTGATAGGGGAAGGTGTTCAGGACCAACATTGGCACATGTGGTGGATGTGAAATGATAGGAGGGTTGATGGATGGAGAATGTGGCGATAATAGAGGCGTTGGGATAGTGAATTTTGGGACATAAGGACCCAAAATAGATTTAGGAGATGGAGGATGTGAATGATTAGTTTTGGGATTAGAAACTTTGGATGTTGTTAGGTATTTTTCATTTGAAGGCATGACACCTTTTTTCTTGGGAATCCACACGGTTTTGATTTTTGCCTTAGTGGGCCTTTGTGGCCTTTGGGATTTTTGGATTTTCTTTTTCTTTTCTTCAACATGTCTTTTGAAGGGGACATGAGGAGCTTTAGATTCATGTGGATGTTTGGATTTATACATTTTTTCTTTGGCATCCAAAGTGCTTTTAGTAGCAATGGGATGGGTATGGGGAGATGGATGATGTGGAGAAGATGTGGATGGAGTGATAGAGATAGGATATTGACGATGGTGTGTGGATGGAGGATGCGAGATAGCATGCATGGAGGGGCGCCTTTGTTGATCCTGATTAGGAGGTGTGAAGTTAGAATTTTTATGTTGTGTACTAGGGATAGGTGGTGGATGAATGAAAGGATGAATAGGATAAGATGGAGTGGGTGATGTTGGGATACAAGCGCCCAAAATAGACTTTATATATGGAGGATGTGTGGGGTTTGGTGGAGGGATATTAGGACCCATTGTAGATGTAGTGGATGGCAGATGAATGATGGTGGATGGAGGGACATAAGGACCCAAAATGGACTTAGAGGATGAAGGAGGAAGATGGACGGTTTTTTTGAGGTAATATGACGAGGGAGGGGGGATGGCGATGAATGTTCTGGTAGAATGATGGGAAGTACCTCATGTGCCTTGTAGTGTTCTTTAATCGGCTCAATAACTAGGAATATGAATTCCTCTACTTAGGGATTGGACATCACAACCAGCAGCCATAATCTGCTAAAGAACCGTAAACTTGAAATGGGTCAGCACAATATATGCACTAATCACCTTTCCAGAAATGCATGATCTCCTAAAATGCTAGAACTCTAATTACTGGAATTACTTTACTGGATAACTTGCTTTGGAAATGAAAATTGAAAGATGAAACTACTCTGTTTCTAGTGGCTGTAGGAACAGACACATTAACTTCTACAAAAGCAAGTACAGCTATCCTAACCTACAGAATGAAAGTACAGACAATTCCATAAGTGGGCCCCCTTAGGTCATGCCAAAAGTAGACAATAGATTAGGCAAAAAACTTCATAATCTTTATTGATTCAAGGTAAAACAATACATAGCATGCAATCTCTCTTAACTGTATTTCTGAAACTGAAAATGTGTTTACAACAACAATGGTTCAACTCATTCTCTGAAGGAGAGTGAGCTATTTATTGAAAAACTAAATCTAACTACTAACTAACCTTCCCTTATAAATCGGGAGGTCTTTATTACATTTAACTAACTTAGAAAAGCGATGGATAGAAATGAAGAACTGAGTCAAATTAGTTTCAGTCTTAAAGTGCCATCATCCTCAATTCATGCGCCATCAAGATGCCTGAGCTAGATTTCTGAAACACTTCTCTTGAATGGCTGATGAGTTGAAACTGACTCCCTATTCTTCAGCAGCAGAATCGGTCTTCATTGATCTGGTCTTTCACCCACGAGTGGGAATTGAATTCCTTCCCTCAATCGTGGTACCTGCAAAATATCTTGCCAGCTATTCCTGAGGTAGAGAGTTAGCTCAACACGTTCAACATTTAAGATGGTTCATCATTTTATTTATACATCTATTTAAGCATTAATCTAAAGCAAACATTATTCCAGGCGTGGCTGCAGGAAGTTCAATAGTAGAGGCTGCAGGAGGTTTGTCATCACACAAGGTTTACTAAGGCATTCATCAAACTACTAAAACATTTAAAGTAATAACCATGGAAGACTTAGTGTAATATACTCATTACATTAAGCATAAAAAGTTTGTGTTTTATCCCATAATCAACACCAAATGTTTGTTTTAGCATAATGAAAAAGCATAAAAATGTTTGCAAAAGTATGATCTAGATGTGCCAAAAACTGGGCTCATCATGCCTTTGGAAGAGGATCGTTTAGGATGTATGGAGGTTGTACCAACATTTTTGGAGTGTGATTCTTGGGAGATATATCCAAGACCTTGTGTATTTGGATGTTCTTTGACCTGGATGGGCTCTAAAGTACCTTGCTCATGAAGGCCTAAACCTTTTCCTTGATAGTTCATGTTCTGGAGCATGTGATCTATGGTAGGATGCTTATTCTCTTGGAAGCATGATGCGAGTCTGTTAGCAGGTGGAGTAGGAAGGGTGGTGCCCATACTTTGTTTTTCTTCTTCAAGAAGACCACCATGGATGAGTGTAATGTTGCTAAGGTGATATAAAAGTGGTGTTGGCGTGACAAGGCTAGGCAATGATGGAGGATCATGCAATGGAGACGAGGGGATATCAACATCAAGAGGAATGAGTGGTAGGGGATTGGGAGAGTTATCGGATGGTATGACAGGATCCAGATTTATGGCAGTGGTTGATAAGGGTTCATGGGATGGAGTGATTGGATCTTGAGTGCAAAGGGGATCATGGGATGGAGCGGATGAGCTAGTGTGATCTTGAGATGGAGTAAACGGGATGGTAGGATCAGGATTCAGATAAGGAGAGGGAGCATGAGATGGAATGGATGGAAGACTTTGTTCTTGAGATGGAGTGGATAGGATGGTCGGATATGGATTTGGGTGAGGAAAGGAATCATGAAATGGGATGGATGGGGGACTATGATCTTGGGATGGAATGGATAGGATGGTAGGATATGGATTTGGAGGAGGGGATATGCTTGTATGCTTTGGATCAAGCCCTTGGCATGGCTTAGCATGTGTGGGAGGCACGATGATGGAGGATTGTTGGAGGGACTCCTTAGGTGGGGGAGATGGGAGGATGGAGGATTCATGAAGGTCGTGGGATTGAAATTTGGTAATATTAGGACTGGGGGGATTGGATTGGATGTATCCAATGGATTGGGTGGATGGGGATTCAATAAATTCAATGGGTTTGACAGGCTCAACTGTTTGGACGGTGTCAGGAATGGCAATGGGAGTAATAGGTGTAGGGTGGAGGATGGCCTCATCACTAGTGACTGTACATGATAGAGTGGGAGGACATGGTGTCTCTTCTATCATGAGTCCTTGGATGACATGTGAAAGAGATGTAGGATTAGGTGGGGTGATGGGAATGGATGGAGGGTTAGGATTAGGGATTGGTGGATTAGGATTAGACATGGGGATGGGAATGAATGGAGGATTAGGGATCAGTGGATTAGGATTAGATGTAGAACTAGGAGGAGATGGAGGATTAGGGTTAGGTGAGGGGATGGAAATTGATGGTGGATTAGGATTATATGTAGAACTAGGAGGAAATGGAGGATTGTGATTAGATGAGTGGATGGGACTAGATGGAGGAATAGGTGGGTTATGTTTAGAGGGAGGATTAAGATATAATGCGGTGAGGGGGGACAGACATAAGAGGATGCAGATGATGAATTAAGATAGGAGGATGCAAATTTTGGATTAGGTTGGGATGGTGGGTAATAGTAGGAAGATGTGGATGAGGGATTAGGATTGGAAGATTGGGATGATGGAGGAACATAGGAAAATATGGATGATAGATTAGGATGAGAAGATTGGGGTGATGGATAATAGTAAGAAGATGTGGATGATAGATTAGGATGAGAAGATTCGGATGATGGATAATGGTGGGAAGATGTGGATGATGGATTAGGATGGGGAGATGTGGGTGGTAGATTCTCATAAGAGGACATGGATGGAGGATTAGGATAGAAATATGTGGAGGTTGGATTAAGGTAGGGATATTGGGATGGTGGATTGTGATAGGAAGGTGTGGATGTTGGATTAGGATGGAAATATTGGGATGGTGGATTGTGATAGGAAGGTGTGGATGTTGGATTAGGATGGGAAGATTGGGATGGTGGATTAGGACAGGAGGATGTGGAGATGTGGGTGGCAGATTAGAATAGGGGGATGTGAAGGTTGGATTAGGATGGGAAGATTGGGATCGTGGATTAACGTAAAAGGATGTGGGTGGATTTATGTAGGAGGACATGGATGGAGGGTTAGGATAGCAATATGCAGATGTTGGGCTTTTCAGATAGGGATATTGTGATGGTTGATGATGATAAGGATAGGAGTATGGAGATGGTGGATTGCGATAGGGGGTTGTGGATGTTGGATAGGATAGAGGTGGAGAGGGAGCACATGATGAATATGTCGATGGTGAGGATGTTGGATATCCCTTGTCAAGGGTAGCATAAGGACTGTTAGTAGATACAGATGAAGGCATGGTGTGATAGTTCGGAGGAGTAGTTGGATTTTGGGAGGCGATTGGAGAGAACTTGCTAGCAATGATAACATCAAGGGGATCTATATAACACTCTTCATTATCAACAAGACTTTCATTATCGTCATCAACATAGTTAGGATTCCCCTTGACTACTATTATTGGTCGTGTGAGAGGGGGATAAGGATTTATGATGGCTACAAAATGGATACGGATTGAGAAGATGGAGGGGACTAGACGAAGGAACGATAAATAGGATGGATTGGAAGAAGATGTAAGTGGACTAAAGCTCCAGTTGGGATATTGGATTAAATATCAGATTCAGATGGTGGGATGTGACAGGATCAGATGATTGATAAAATAAGAGGATGAAGTGGATACCCAGAACGGGATACCTAGAACAGATGAATGGATGGCCGAAATGAGGGAACTACACTTGAAATGGGTAGATAGATACTCAGAATGGGTGAACAGATACCTGAAGTAGGAGAACGACACTCATAATGGGAAAAATAGGTTGTCAAAATGGGTGAATAGTTTCTCGAAATGAGTGAACAGCTGGTCGAAAAGAGGGAATGATTTCTCGAAATGAGCAAATGGATACTTAGAATGGACGGACAGATGCTCAGGTGAGTAAACGGGTACTCTGGACAAGGGAACAACACTCAGAATGGGAAAATAGGTTACCAAAATGGGTGAACGACTTCATAAAGAGGGAACGATTGCTCAGAACGAGCAAATGGATACTCAAAATGGATGGACAGATGGTCAAGATGAGTAAATGGGTACTCCGGACAAGGGAACAACACTCATAATGGGAAAACAATAAGCTATATATTCTTATTGTCGGTTTGCCAAATTTTTGTTGTATAGGGGCGAACTTGCCCTTCCGGGGTGGATAAGCCCCTCATAGAGGGTTGGATTTTCCCTTCTGTAGGGAAAGTCTGCCCCACTGTTTTTGGACTCTCTGAGTGGGTAAATGAGTTGTGAGAACGAAGAGACAAGTGATTGGAATGGAGTGTTAGATAATCGGAATGGGGAAATAGATGACCGAAGTTGATGAACAAGCACTCAAAACTGGTAAATGATTGCTTGGAATGGATAAATGACTCTTAGGTTGTGGGGATAAAAGCTCGAAATGAGTAAATGATTGATTAGAATGGATGAACAACACTTGAAATGAGGAGATGGATGCTTGGAATGGATGAAAGATTACTCGAAATGAGTAAACAGAGAATCGAGGGGGATGAAAGACAATTTGGAATGAGTAAATGGTTGCTTGAAGTAGACAAATGGGTGCCTAAAACGATAAAATGAATGATGAAAAAGGTCATTTGGAGGGTAAAAAAGGTTGTTAGGAGGGGGCAAGGCCATCCTTTTGGAGGGTAAACGAGTTTAACACAAGGTAAAACGGTAGAGCGGGTTCCCCAAATTGTGAAATGAGTAATGTGAATGAGAAATGAAAGTTTGGAAAGGTAGAACGGACATTCGAAACGGGTGAACGAATGCTTGGAATGGTTAAATGGAGGCTTGGAATGGTTAAACAAAGCTAAATTGACTATTCAGGGGGCGTATTTGCACTTCTATAATAATCAGGAGGGCGTATCCACCCCTCTGTGGTAATCAGAAGGGCGTATCCGCACTTTTGTGGCAATCAGGGGGGCGTGTTCGCCTTTCTACAAAAAACAAGGACTTGGTTTGGATGATAATGACTATGGCAAGGACTTGAAATGACAACAATGAGGATGGTTTGTCAAAAATTTACTGGTTTCTCACAAGAAGACATTTTAAACAAGCACAATCCTATGATTAGTGTTAAGGGTATGGCCAACAAAGGTCTTAATCTAGGATGCACAAGGTTGCTAGGGAGTCCTCAATATACTCTTGATACGTGAGGCCCAAACCATGAACACCAACCTGTCACAAGCATGAGTCGGGAACCCCAGTGAGATACTGAAGGGCTCAGACCAACTCTTCACATCTATCTAAGTATCACCCTAGCTTCGACAATGTGACATCGTATTGCACTAGATAATAAAATCATTGGATGGCTGAGTTTCTATGGATGTAGCCCATATTGGGTGAACCACGCTAAATTTTGTGTTATCCTTCATTATTATTTCTAGGTTATTTAATCCACATATAATTGTTAATGTTTATTGCTCCAAATTTGTCTGAACCCTAACATGTATGACTGCTTGGTCTCTCTCGGCTATCAAGGCCTATACCTGACCCTATAAGATTGGAATTTGCGCTACATGTGCTTATAGAGCTTGTACTTGAGCTTGTAGTGCCTGTATCTATGCATGGGGACCCTACCTCACATCCTCGACCTCCTCTTCCATGACATTCATAATGAACTCCCTAATTGAGACATCATGCATGCCCTCGTCCATGATCACTACATCTCTAGTAGCCTCCTTTGCAGTATCCTCCTCCTCGACCTCCTCCACCACAAACCTGCCAACCACTGCCTCCTCACCCACATCTCCCAACACCTCCACCACCCTCACATCCTCCATCTCCACCTCCATTTTCTGCCCCTCTTCACGAATGGGTGGCATCCACTGGGGCACCCTCGGTGCTGCTCGCAAAGGTAATCCTACTCTCCCCCGCTAACCTCGATCATCATGATCTTGACCTCTCTTGTCTTTGCCTCTCCCCTTGTCACCTCAAACTTTGTCTCCTTTGCCTATGTCCCCTCGACCACCCTTTTCTCCACCATCACCATCATCCCCATATTTGTCTCCATCATCTCCTCTCCCTCAACCTCTACCTCATTGCACCCTACCCATCCTCTCTACAAGTGTTGGTTGGTCAAGATTTGTAAAGGGTGTGGGTCTATGTGTTGCCCACCACACATTGTACTTAGGAGTTGTACCTGTATTGGCCACATTGGTCGTTGGTCCCCACTAAATGGGCTATAATCCTACAATCTCTTGTAAGGCTACATGTACATTGATCATCAACCCCCGCTGAGAAACCTCTCTAGCTAACTTGACAAACTTTTCTACTCCCGCTAACACTCCTTGTCACTTGTTGAACTGTCTCAACACCCTCTCTAATAGATGCCTCTCTATGATGTGTTGTGTCATAACAGTCTGTCCAATCAAATGATATGTATGCCTATAATAGGGTAGATGCTCTACATCCTCATCCCACCTTGGGAAATCCCTATAAGGTCTCTAATTGAATCCATCCAACATGTTAGTAGCATGTCTCTAATAGCCAACATCCCCCACTCTAATCTGTGTAATCGCTCCTCTGTAAATGTATACATATGGGAGTCTAGGAGCTAGGTATTTGCCAACTGGTGGTCGGAACACTATAATGTACTTCATGCCTGCACCATCAGGAGCGTCATCCCATAGCTAATGCTTTGTCCATCCTATAAGCTACATCATGCAACTGGAAGTATAAAATCACCAATAAGTAGGGTCTTCATGCATATATTATGGCCTCCATCATCATCCCCTCAAGCATCTCCCCCCATTCCACAGGAAATCCATGTCTGTGCCTGTTAGGGAAAACCACTCCACCAATCATTAAACATAATACCACTATTAGCCTCTCATACTTATCAGCCAAGGTGTCCCACCTGATCTCATAGTCCTCCACCCCTAGCTCTACCAAATAATTAGTCTTAAAGACTCGCTAAATAGCTACTAATCTCCTCTTAGTGTCATAAACCATGTGCTCCCCATGGATGGGAAGTTAGAAAATCCTCCACACATCCTCTAATGTCACGATCGCCTCACCAGTCAGTAGGTGGAATGAACTAGTCTCTGAGTGCCACCTCTCAGCCAACACTGTCAGTAAACCTCAGTTAGCCCGCACCATGGGCATGAAGGTCACATGATAGAGTCCTCATGTAGTCAATGTATCTCACTCCTCTACGACCAGATGATATCGAAGGGCAAAGGACCTCGATCGGCTCTTGCATGTATATATATCAGGTCTAATCTCACCTACATCCACCAAAAGGCGTGCCATGCTAATCACAACATCTAAAAGCCTATATGACCTACTTCATATCTAAAATTTTGTCAAAAACTTCCTCAATTAGTCCATTAATCAAATGTGTTGTTTTGTCCTTCATATGAGCCATACTATCAATTGCGGTCCCATTTTGCACTTGCATTGTTCTATCATTTAATTGCATCGCACTTTGGCAATTGTGTCGCACCATCCTTCATATGCATTGCACCATGACAATTACAGTGCAGTTTATGGTTGTGAGCTGATTTTCACCCAAAACCTATCTAAAACAATTGCATCGCACCACAACAATTATAGTGCATTGCACCACAGTTGCGGTGAACGCGATAATAGTTGCAGTGAACACGATAATAGTTGTGGTGCAAAAATTGCACCACATTTGTTTGCCTTTCTTTGAGCCCTATAATATATGATAAAATCACAAAATCACAAAAGCAAGGCTTGGATACATACCGCCGTGCCCGAGCCCTCCTCACGTATAAATGTTCATACTCAATACCCACAATGTGTAGAGATTGGTACAAATGACATTCTGACAGCAGCTTCGCAGAAAATACTAAACCAAAGCTCCTAATCTCCTATAGAAAAAGTGCACAAATGAACTATTTTCACCCCCTTAGGGCATATTTATAATCTAATTTGACCTAGTGGGCCCCTACCTTCATAACTGGTCACATCAAGTTTTGCCTTTGAACCTAAATACTAGACCCTAGATTGACTTTTGAGCCTAGTTTTTAATCGCCAATGCATTCATGCCTATCAAATTAGCTTATCGATAAATTTGCCAATTTTTTTGGAATCTTTCAAAAAAAAATCAATTTTCCGAAGGGGATATCATCCTATACTACATCCACTAGGACATATCCTGGGCTGAGTTTTCTTGATTATTCTTTGACACAATGCTCAAAATCACTTTATGTCAAAGAGGGGCAAAATGTAGACACTGAAAAATGTCCCGAGCTTGCAAGCAATATTTTATCACTGATTCACCTTCTTCCTTGCATAATTAAATAATTTTAATTATTTAATTATTCTTGTGTCATTTTCCTCTATTAATTAAATATTTTTTAATTATTTAATTAACTCAATTTATCGTATTCTTCCTTTGGTTAATTTAAATAAATATCAATTTTATTTATTTCCATTTATTTCTATAATTAAATAATTATTTTTAAATATTTAATATTTAACACTCCACCTTTCTTCTATAATTAAATAATTATTTTTAATTATTTAATTATTCATTTTTCTCCTTTAAATTAAATAATTATCATTATTTAATTTGAATTTCTTCTTAGCTAAGCCTTAAACCTCAACCACTTTCTTGAATTTTGGTCCATTCATCCTTATCCTTGTCTCAATCCATCTCATTCATTGATCATGATACATCATCTAATCCTAGCCCTTCATTTGAATTGGGATTTCTATATAAGCAAGCCATCATCTTCATTTCAAGGTTAACCACAGTCTTTGAATTTTTGCTATCAAGAGATCAAACTATCAATTATCAACATCAAGCTCATTGAGTATATTAAATACTACATATTTGAGAACAAACATAAAGCAAAATGGAGAAGAGCAATTGAGGTGATTCGATTATGGCATAGAGATTGAGGTTTATTGCTTTCTTATTGTGATTTCTATGTTCATTTGTGCTTCATTGTTGGATTAGGGTCTTCATAGCTTGAATTAGATAGTTTTGTGGTTACTATTTTTGGTTCATGCTTATTCCTCGAATTCTAAACCCTATCTATAGTTGCAAGAGCAAAAAAAAGATGAAATCACTAACAAAGAGAAAAAAGCATCACAAAGAGCACATATACCATGAATAAAATAAATAAATAAAGATAGAAAAACTAGAGTTCCATGCCCAAAAGAATAAGAAATAAAGATACAAAAATTAGAGAATTGTGCCCATAAAGACTACTAGGTATTAAATCAAGAGGTTGTGGTGCATCGTATACCAGCCTTTCCTCTACAATTATGAGTAAAAAATAACAAATTTGGGTGAGAAAATAAATGCTAAATGCGACACTAATTGAGCATATGTTTATGCTAAGCATGGAGTATTGTAAAGATGAAACAAATGTAATAGAAAATAAATTCAAGAGGAATAAGATGAATGGATCAATGAAGATAAAAATGATGACTTTTTTGGGTATGAGGACTATTTTTTGAAGGATGAGGTTGGTACTCACAGATTTTTTAATGATACATGCACATCACTATATTACATATACTTACATATTATAGATTTCATTTTATCTTTTTCGTCCCCATTGATTTGTACTTTGGCCTTTTTGATCATTCCTGGTTTATTCAATTTCACTTGTCCATTTCAACTTCTATATTTGGTTCCATGTTTACCTTCCCCAACTCCTCCTTTTCCTTGCTTGACATATTAGCTCTTATATTTGTTTACACCTTCTTTAGTTCTATGCCCCTGTATGTTTTCTTTACCCTTTCTTTTGTTTATGTCGATCATATTGTGTATCTTTATTCTTATTTTTCTTTTATACTTATTCACTCATGAGTTTTTGGTCAACACATTATCATTTTGGTTCCTTATTTCACCTTGATTGCTTCCATGCATCCTTATGCTTACTCTTTCCATGATAGTTTGAATACACTTGTTATGTTTACACATCTACAAAATTTACCATATTGAGATATTTTTCTTGTGATTTTTCTTATATCACATTTTATTAGTCTATGTTATCACACTCTTAGAGTTACACTACTACACTAGGGGCATCATGCCTTTTCCCATGCCATATTGAGCCTTCATTCCTATATCTTTTCAATGAGGGCATTGATGAGCCAAATTTTTGGCGCATTTTGATCATATTTTTATAAATACTTTTCTGTTTTTATTATGCTAAATCAAACATTCAGTTTGATTATGGGATAGAACATAGACCTTTTTATGACTCAAATATGATGAGTATATTATGATAAAACGTTCCATGATTATTATCTTTAATGTTTTATTAGTCTGATAAATACTTTATGGCTTTTTGTGATCATAAAACCTTCTTGTAGCCTCCACTACCAAATTTCCTGCAGCCATGTTTGAAACGATGTTTGCCTTAGTTTAATACTTAATGAATGAATGAATGAAGTAATGGACTGTCTTAAAGATGAACGTGTTGAGCTAACCTTCTTCTCCAGGAAAGATGGCAAGTTATTTTGCAGGTGCCACGATTAGAGGAAGGAATTTAAAATCCACTTGAAGAGTAGAAGGCCAAATCTACAAAGACTGGTTCAACAACGAAAGATGGGAAGACAGTTTCAAACTTATCCGTCAAGCAAGAAGAATGTTCCAGGAATCTAGGCCAGGCATCCTGCTGTTGCTCAAATCCAGGATGATGGCGCTTTAAGTCTGCCAAACCAATTTGACTTGGTCCTTGCATTGTCATTTGCCTCTTTAATCAAGTTAGTTGGATGTAATAAATACCTCCTGATTTATAAGGGAAGGTTGGTTAGTAGTTAGGATTAGTTTTCAATAAATAGCCCATTCTTCTTTAGAGAATGGGTTGGAAGATCTTGTCATTTGTAATACGTTTTTCAGTAGCAAAAATACAATTAAGAAGGATTGTGCTATGTACTTGTTCACTTTAACTCAATAAAGTTTATGGAGCTTTTCACCTAATTTGTTGATTACTTTGGAATGACCTAAGGGGGCCCACTTAGGAAATTGCCTGTACTTTCGTTCTGTAGGTTAGGATAGTTGTACTTTCTTTTGTAAAAGTTAAATGTGTCTATTCCTACAGCAACATAAATACATCACTATTGATTGTTCCTGCAGCCACTAGAAACAAAGTAGTTTTACCTTTCAGTTTTTGTTTCTAGCAAGTTATTCAGTAAAGTAATTCCAGAATTTAGAGTTCTAGTATTTTAGAGATCATGCATGTCTGGAAGGGTGGTTAGTGCATATATTTTGCTGTCCCATTTCAAGTCTATGTCCTCGGGTTGATAAGTAAATGAGGTTCTTTAATAGATTATAGCTGCTTGTTGTGATGTCCAATCCCTAAGTTGAGGAATTCATATTCCTAGTTATCAAGCTGATTAAAGAACACTATATTTTTGGTGCCATTGCTAGGGATGGTGTCAAACTAAAAACCTATTACAGGCATGCTGGTAGGTAGCTTTAAGTTTTATTCCTAGAATTTAGATCACAATTCACTATTCCAACATTTTTCCATAGTTAGATTTACTTTTTTACTGTATGCTTAGAAGAAGAGACCAATTTTGAAGATTCCTTCCTTGAAGCTTTGATATCCAAGAAAACAACCCAGAAATTGTCCCAGAAGAACCATATTTGGATGTCGGCCAGGACCTTGTCACTTCATCTTCTTCTTCCTCGGAGGCTAGTTTGAACCTGTTTGATGCACTTGATAATCTTGATTTACTCACAACACAGCTGAATAATCTGCATACCTTCAATAACCAGCATCCCCATAACAATCCACTGGCCCTTGTTGTCTACCAGCTAGGAGCTAACCCAAGACCACTATCAAGGATGGCAGTGCCTACTTTTCTATTTCCACTCCCTAAGTTGCATAACAATAACAATCTCAACAACATTCCTACTTCATTGCTTCCAAAGTTCTATGGCCTGATTACAGAGGACCCTCATACCTTCTTGTTTGAGTTTGACATCCTATGTAGGAGTTATGATTATACTACTAAAGCCCATAAGATGAAATTATTTCCTTCTACTTTAAAGGAGTCAGCCTTAAGATGGTTCATGGGATTAGGAGGTAATGCAGCAGCCACTTGGAATGAACTGAAGGAATTGTTATTAGGGAAGTATAAAGAATATTGTAGGGGCAGTGATATGAGAGGAGATGACCTTTTCAAGATGACACAAAAGGAGGATGAAACCTTGGAGGATTATGTATCCAGGTTTTTGTTCAGTGTGTAGAAAAATACTCAGCACCAGCTAAATGAGGAGTCTAAAAATCTTCTCTTTCTAAAGGGATTCAATGATACTTGCATGGAAGCACTAGACCTCATGGCTGGAGGAGATATTACCCAAAGCAATTGGGATGACATTAAGACAATATGTTTTAATTACTCTAGGGTAAATGTGAAGAAAGGCAGGGGATCCTGACCCTTTGTTGCCAAAGGAAGTGGTACAGGTGTATCAAAAAGAGAACTCTCTAATCTTCTGTCCGACTTCAAGCAAGACATCATAAATGATGTCACTACTCAGCTGGACACCATGCAGGCTAGGAGGAAGAAAGAAGAAGCTGATGCGATGTTGGCTGAATATTGTCCTCATTGCAGACTGAGGAAGAGGGACTATAGATGCAAAGCAATTGCCAATTTGGAGGTGCAACATCTCCCTACTGAGTTCAAAACCATTGAAAGAGAGGAGGAAGTGTTCTTTGTTGCTCAGCGCAGGCCATGGGCCCTAAGACAAGGTATGCCTCAGGACCCCTTACAAAATTTTGGTTCCTATAATAGTCAGTGGCAAAACCAGTACCCTCCAAACTATGGGTCATACTCCCAACCTCAGTGGAATAACCCTTGGCCAAATACCCAGCAAAGCCGTTGGCAATCCCCATAAGGGAATTGGCAACCACCACAGCAAAATCAGTGGCAGCCTCCACAAGGAAATTGGTAGTAGTCTAACCAATGGAGAGGAGGCTAGCAATGGTCAAATCCACCCACTGGTTTCCTGTAGCAACCCCAGCAGCAGTCCATTATGCCACCTCCTGCCGCTAATCAAGGTCCGAATCCAAAGCCAACCCAATTACCTGCTCAAGCAGGACCCAATCCAAATAGCCAGCAACAACAACAAGTTTATTTTGCTGATCCTAATAATCAGCCTACCTATGCTCTCAACCTGAACAATATCAATTTACGTTCAGGAACTGTGTTGCCTACACTATCTCCTCCCCTAATCTTAGAATTACCATCTGAGGAGATTGAGCAGAAAGAAAATGCCAATGGCCTAGCCCAACCCAATGAGCCAATTCAAACTCCATCATTACCTAAGGTACTTAATACATCACCACCTCCTTTCCCACAAAGGTTGGAGGGTGAACTTGTGAACAAATAGGAGGAACCTACCTTTGATATTTTTGACCAACTAAAGCACATATGTGTCAAAATTCTTTTGTTTCAAGCAATTAAGGAAGTACCTATTTACAATAAGGCCATTCAAGAGGCATGTCTAAAGAAGTCGGGTAGGAAGAAGAAAGACCCTCAGACTATTCATGTTTTAGGTCAACTCTTTGATTTGATGCTAGAGAAGCTTACCATCCCAAAATATTTAGACCTTGGCAGCCCTGTTGTTGAAATTAATATTAATGGGGTTCAAATTAAGAATGCTTTGGTAGATCTTGGAGCTGCTATCAATGTCATGACAAAAGACCTTGTACTGAAACTAAGTATTTCAGACCTAAGACCTACACCTATAGTCTTGCAACTTGCTGATAGTTCAACTGTCAAACCTTATGGAATAGTGGAGGACTTAGTTGTCACCCTAGATTCATGGGAATATCCTGCTGATTTCATGGTTTTGTCTCCAAAAGCATCATTAGGAGGTTATCCTGTGATTTTAGGAAGACCATGGTTAGCTACTGCTGATGCTTATATAGGTTGTAGGACTGGTAACATGAAAATATCTTATGGGTATACCACAAAGAAGCTTACCCTATATTCTCCAGCCCAACCTCAACTTGAGGCTGGACAGGCTGTTTGGCCTGATTTGGGAGAAGAAGAGGAAGTAAACTCCATGGCCAAATTAATGATGATTACCAGAGAACCTTTCATTGAACAACAAGCTGAGGAAGATATACTATCCAATATCCTGCTGAATAACTATGGTACCGAATACCCTCAATGTAACAAAGACCCATGCTCTTTGCAGACTATTCTTCCTCTGCCTACATCAACTCATTATCCTGCAACAACTAACTGCTTACACACCTTGCTACCCCACAAGGTAGAAATGTCATTTATGCCTGAAGTATCTATGGTTGATTTAACCTCCCAAGTTGAGGTAGCAGTAGGAAAAACCTTGAGCATCAATAAAAACCTCACCAGTGAGCAACAAGAATCTATGCTTAAAATGCTTACCAGTCATAAGTCAGCTTTTGCTTGGGAATATGGTGACATGAAGGGTTTAGACCCCAAACTCTATACACATCGCATATACATTAACAGTGAGTTCATATTTTTTAGGCAGCCTCAAAGAAGAATCAATTCAGCCCATTAACAGTGAGTTCAGATTTTTCAGGCAGCCTCAGAGAAGAATCAATTCAGCCCTGAGAGAAATTGTTAAAGAAGAATTGCAGAAAATGTTAACAGCTGGCTTTATCTACCCAATCTCAGATAGTCAGTGGGTTTCCCCATTGGTTATTGTTCCTAAGAAAGGAGGAAAATGGAGGGTATGTGTAGACTACAGAGAGCTCAACTTGGCAACAAAGAAAGATTACTTTCCTCTTCCCTTTATTGATCAAGTTTTTGATAATTTATCTGGGAAAAAGTATTTCTCATTCTTAGATGGCTTCAGTGGGTACAATCAAATCAAGATTTGACCTGAGGATCAAGAAAAGACTACTTTTACATGCCCTTGGGGGACACTTGCCTATTTTGTTTTTCCTTTCGGTCTCTGCAATGCACCTGCAACTTTCCAAAAAGCAGTCATCAGTATCTTCTCAGACATCTCATATGATTGCATGGAAATATATATGGATGACTTTACTGTTTATGGTGCAAAATTTGAAGAGGCTCAAACAAACTTGAAGAAGGTGCTGCAGAAGTGTGAAGATCATAACCTGTCAGTAAATAGTCAGAAGTGTTTCATGATGATGCAGGAGGGAATAGTGCTTGGTCACTATATTTCTGCTGCAGGAATACAAGTTGATCCTTCTAAGATTGAGGTCATCTCTAATTTACCTTTTCCCACCAAACAAAAGGAACTGAGAAGCTTTCTAGGCCATGCTGGATACTACAGAAGATTCATCAAAGATTTTAGTCAAACAGCTGCCCCTCTCTACAGTTTGTTGAAGAAAGATGCAGATTTTGCATGGACAAAAGAATGTGAAAAAGCATTCTTTGATTTAAAAGTCGCCCTTACACAAGCAACCATTTTAAAACGACCTGATTGGTCACTTCCATTCCATATTCACACTGATGCATCATATTATGCTGTTGGCGCTGTGTTAGGACAAAAAGGTGGTTCAACTGAGCATGCACTGTATTACATAAGCAAAAATCTGCAAGGGGCTGAATTAAACTACATTGTTACAAAAAAAGAAATGTTGGCAATCATATATGCCCTCAATAAATTCAGGCATTACATCATAGGTTATTAGATATTTGTTCACACTGATCATGCAACAATCAGATATCTTATGAACAAAAGCTCAATAGCCGGAAGACTGACAAGGTGGTTGTTGTTGATGCAGGAATTTGACATTACAATTGTGGACAAGCCAGGTAAAACCAATGTGGTTGTTGATTTCCTTTCTAGAATTCAAAGGAAAGATGACTATGCAGTTATTGAAGATTCCTTTCCTAATGAGCACCTATTTGCAATCAAGGTTATTCACCCATGGTATGCCGATATAGCAAATTATCTGGCTGCAGGAAGGACTCCTCCTCAATTCTCCCCTAAGGAAAAGAGATTATTGGTAAAGAAAAGTTTTAAATTTTCATGGATTGCAGATTGCATGTTTTATACAAGACCAGATCAAGTTATGAGGAGATGTGTGCAGGAGGAGGACACTTATGATATATTGCATGCAAGCCATGATGAGCCTTGTGGTGGACATTTTGTTGCCAAAAGAACAACAATCAAAATTTTAAACACTGGCTACTATTGGCCAACTCTGCATAAAGATGCAGCCAAATATACCAAGAGGTGTGATAGATGCCAAAGGATGGGAAGACCAACCAGATTAGATGAGATGCCTCTATTTCCACAAGTTGTTGTTACACCCTTCGACAAATAGGGACTGGATTTTGTAGGACCAATTGATCCATCTTCCAATGGTAAGTCCTATATCCTTGTATGTACAGATTATGTGACAAAATGGGTAGAAGCTAAACTTATGAAACATGCTAGGGATAATAAAGTAGCAGAATTCTTCTATGAGAAAATTTTCACTAGATTTGGTGTCCCTAGGGAAATAGTAATAGATCAAGGGACAGTTTACCTCTACCTTGATTACAGCCTTAGTCAATGAATATAACATCAGGCACAAAAAATCAACCCCTTATCATCCTCAGGCTAATGGCCAGGTTGAGGTCACCAACAGGGACATAGAGGCCATTTTGACTAAAACTGTAGATTTGCATAAGAAGGACTGGGCCGCAAGGTTACTAGAAGCTCTGTGGGCCTACCATACTACCTGGAAGACTACTACAGGATATACACCATTTGAAATGGTGTATGGTAAAAAAACTGTAATGCCAATAGAATTTGAACACAAGACACTAAGAACAACATTAGAGATGGACATGGATTTAACAGAGGCACAAAAGGACAGAATCCTGCAGCTCAATGCTCTGGATGAGCTCCGCAAGAATGCCGTGCAGCACACTGAGATAATACAAAACCACAGGATAAGGTGGCATGATAAATACATTGAGGAAAAGAAATTCAAAGCGAGAGATTGGGCTCTGCTTTATGACTCACGATATAAAGACAGTCCAGGAAAGCTACAAACCAGATGGTTGGGTCCATATGAGATAGAGGAAGTATTCACAAATGGAGCCGTTCAATTGAGGACCATTGATGAGGTCTGGTTCAAGCTATTAGTCAATGGGCATCGCCTAAAGCTCTTTCTAAACCCATTGACAAGGAAACATTTCTGAAATAGTTTGAAATTGACCAGGACAGCAGTGATCCTACAGCCACAGGAATTGAGTCTAGGCTCAATTTCCCAGGCCATGCATAAAGAGCATACTAAATCATAATAAAGGGGTTATCTATTAAGATCCCCATTCCATTCATTCACTTCATCTACAATCCATACTCATTCTCTCTCTTCCACATCATCCACCTGTCATTTCCATATCATCCACGTTTCTTCGTGTCACGAATTGCAATGAAGTCGAATGTCACATCAGATAATTGCGACGATTCTCTCTAAGTACACTCCACTTCACTTTAAGATCACTTAAGTTGCTTTATTTATTGCATTTAATATAGTATTAATTAGCGCAAACAACTTTCCTATATGATTGCCTTTTCCTTCAGCTAAATCCACATGAATAAGCGTGTTTCTCCATAACTCAAAATTCTGCCACGTCCTTATTACCGCCGCAATAAGCCTCGCTCCGTCAGTTGTCAAGAACCCCCAATATTTGAACCTATAATTAATAATCATACAACCTTTACTTCCTCCAATAATGACCCTAAGTGTATTCCGCCAATTCATGATTGCTCTCTCCTTCCACAAAATTGCATGATCACATTATTTTCCCTATTTTTTTGTAACTTTTGAAGAGAGGTTCAAAAGTCTTGGTTGAGGGGAGGGGCAGAGCGCTTAAGAATTGCAGAGGATTCATTAGTTGGATTGCAGGAAGTTTTGTTGTAAAGGCCAGGAGAGCAATACTTCAACGCATTTGATTACAGTAAACCAAAGAAATGGGAGGTCAGCCGATTCGGCATGAGCCTACGAACCACAACATCCAGTTGCAGGATGTGCTACATGTACCATTGTTCAGACAATATGGGTGGCTCAATTACTTTGTGAAGCTCGGGACTTTCAGCACAGATATTGCGGAGGAATTTACGAGGACATTTCAAAATGGTGAAGCAACAGTTAGGGGCATAACAATCAATGCATCAATTAACAGGATTGCTGAAATAACAGGGTTACCCCAAGTTGGAGAACCCTATCCTAGGGGAAGAGATGCAAGAAGCGCCAGGGCTGAATTCACTCGGCCAGATGATCCTCCTCTACGGGTAGACAAGCAAGGTGCACAGAGGATGAGTCTACCTCAAGAATGGGTGCCACGAGCAGGGTATATAATGAAATACATAACCTGTGAAGGTAGATTATCAGTCTTACATTCTCATCATTTTAAGCTTTTGTCTCATTTACGTCATGGCTTATTGATGAATGTACCCGACTTCCTTTATAACTTGTTATCCAATAGTGCCGTTAAATATAGGAAATGTAGGGTTAATTATGTATCCTACCATTGCCTCATAAAATTGTTTGTTGAGAATTTTGTTCAAGATACATCAGGGATGACTTGGGAGGAGTTCACTATCCAATTCAACCCTGAAATTCAAAATGTAGGACCTAGGGGTGAACCCCTTACCTTTAAGCGGCGAACTTCTCGGTCAAAAGGTCAGACCTCTGTTGCTATGTCCTCCCCTGAGACATCATCCGATTCATAGAATGATGTTCCTATTTCTGAAAGAACTTCCAAACAACCGGCCCAAAGCCCTATTAAAACCCCTGAGCCTTCTTCCAAAAATAAGAAAGGAATGTCACCTGTTGTAGTAACCCCTGCACCTGTGAAAAGGAAGCGGAAGGAGAACTTCTCTGTTCTTGCAGCAAAATCTTCCAAAAAGCATAAGTCAGTTCCTACCTCCATAAGAAGGAGCTCTAGGCTCCAAAACCAGGTAGCCCGCCAATCACCTAATACTACTCCTACCACACCACCTTCGAATCCTTCCAGTCCTGAACTAGGGAAAGAAAAACCTGTTATCAAAGAGATTATGAGTACACCTGAAGGGGCTAGTTTGAGTGAGTTGGCTGCCATTGCAGAGCAGCTACAGGAAGGTATGGAATGTGATAAGAAGGAAGAAGAGACAGTTGTGTTTCCAGTAGATGAAGAATATGAAAATATAGGCATGACTGAGGAGATTCTTGTTGATCAGGAAAATCAGGCAGGTCAACAACAAGATAGTAATTTGGGATAGGATAATCCTATACAATCACATAACACTGAGGTGATAGAAGAAGAAAAACAGGGGAAGGCGGATGAACTTGAAGAAGTGCAGGAAACACCTGCAATGTGCTATAATCATAGACCGCCATTCCATATCACAAACTTTGCCGCAGGAATGACGTGTTTTTAGGAACTTCAACAACAATAGACTACTTATACACTTGAAGTTGAGAGACTACAAAGAGTAATCCATAACAAGAATCTGGAAATCGCCAATCTAACTGATACTCTCAATCAGGTGGTAGAACTTGTTCCACAGCTGCTATAGTGTCGAGCGCCTTCACCGGTTTACGCAATGTACCTCAAAGAACTATATTTGAACTTCCAGCTGATTAGAGTCTGGAAAGGAAAGAACCCTTCTTTGGAAACCCCTGAAGAATTCTATGAAGCATACAGGGATTCACCTCTGCATATCAGGAACCTCCTATTTGAGTTTTATCTGCACAATTTGGCTGTCTCCCAAGACAAGGAATGGAATCCTTTATGTTATGTTGATGATATTCATATCAGCGCCTTGATTTCCTAGATCACCAATGAAATCAGCAGAGGGGAGCAATTTGACAGTTATATGCATGATGAAAGGAATATGCCATTGTATGTGAGAAATGAATCTCGAAATGGCATGGGTATTTATTTTGAATGGAAAAAATTATGGTGAGATGAGAGAGCCAGACCATTGATTGAGCCTCTAAGGCAAGAGGTATTTTCTCAATATTCTCAGATCATAAACAGTGATTTTAATGCTGCAACTCTGCATATTCAGAACAGATGGGAGCACCTTTCAGTTCAGTTAAAGAAAGCAGAGCCACATACCCCCAATATTTTGTATGCAGCAACCCGAAGGACAGAGAGGTATATGAGGAATGCTAGAACAAGGAAGGAGAATTGGTTGCCCTTGGTTATGCAATCGCCTATTCTCCTATGGCCATTATTGGCTATACAAGGCGACAACAACACTTACAACAGGAGTTCAGAGGATAACCGATGGCAAAGACTGGAGGCAATGAGGGCTCACTTCTGGAGTTTCCAGACTGGTGAATGTGGACAGCAGCTGAGTGCAGATCTGAGAGAGTTTGCCAAAAGAAAGAATGCTAGACTTGCTGAAGGGTCCAACAAGTAGTTGGTTGAGGGGATTAATGAGCCAAGTTTTTGGCGCATTTTGATCATATTTTTATAAATAATTTTTTGTTTTTATTATGCTAAATCAAACATTCAATCTGATTATGGGATAGAACATAGACCTTTTTATGACTCAAATATGATGAGTATATTATGATAAAAATTTCCATGATTATTATCTTTAATGTTTTATTAGTCTGATAAATACTTTATGGCTTTTTGTGATCATAAAATCTTCCTGCACCCTCCACTACCAAATTTCTTGCAGCCATGTCTGAAATGATGTTTGCCTTAGTTTAATACTTAATGAATGAATGAATGAAGTAATGGACTGTCTTAAAGATGAGCGTGTTGAGCTAACCTTCTTCTCCAAGAAAGATGACGAGTTATTTTGCAGGTGCCACGATTAGAGGAAGGAATTTAAAATCCACTTGAAGAGTAGAAGGCCAAATCTACAAAGACTGGTTCAACAACGAAAGATGGGGAGACAGTTTCAAACTTATCTGCCAAGCAAGAAGAATGTTCCAAGAATCTAGGCCAGGTGTCCTGCTGTTGCTCAAATCCACGATGATGGCGCTTTAAGTCTGCCAAACCAATTTGACTTGGTCCTTGCATTGTCATTTGCCTCTTTAATCAAGTTAGTTGGATGTAATAAATACCTCCTGATTTATAAGGGAAGGTTGGTTAGTAGTTAGGATTAGTTTTCAATAAATAGCCCATTCTTCTTCAGAGAATGGGCTGGAAGATCTTGTCATTTGTAATACATTTTTCAGTATCAGAAATACAGTTAAGAAGGATTGTGCTATGTACTTGTTCACTTTAACTCAATAAAGTTTATGGAGCTTTTTACCTAATTTGTTGATTACTTTGGCATGACCTAAGGGGGGCCACTTAGGAAATTGCCTGTACTTTTGTTATGTAGGTTAGGATAACTGTACTTTCTTTTGTAAAAGTTAAATGTGTCTGTTCCTGCAGCAACAAAAATACATCACTATTGACTGTTCCTGCAGCCACTAGAAACAAAGTAGTTTTACCTTTCAATTTTTGTTTCCAGCAAGTTATTCAGTAAAGTAATTCCAGAATTTAGAGTTCTAGCATTTTAGAGATCATGCATGTCTGGAAGGGTGGTTAGTGCATATATTTTGCTGTCCCATTTCAAGTCTACGTCCTCGGGTTGATAAGTAAATGAGGTTCTTTAACAGATTATAGCTGCTTGTTGTGATGTCCAATCCCTAAGTTGAGGAATTCATATTCCTAGTTATCAAGCTGATTAAAGAACACTACAGGCATTATGCCTCCCCTCATATTATTTGTTTCTACATTTCTTTACCATGTTGTTAGAGCCATCCTTTACCTTGTGTTTACATTCCTAGATTTATATCTAGACCTATGTCACCACCATGCCTTATTGCCTTACCTTAACCATTATGTGCTTGTGCTCTTAGATGTCATGTTGGGGTATATTCTTAGCCTCGTGTACTATATATCTACATAGGATTTCCCATGCCATATTGAGTCTTTGTTCCCATATCTTTATGGCGAGGGAATTATGCCTCCCCTCATATCATTTGTTTCTACATTACTTTACTGTGGTTTTAGAGCCATCCTTTACCTTGTGTTTACATTCCTATATTTATATCTAGACCTATGTCATCACCATGACTTATTTCCTTACCTTGACAATTATGTGCTTGTGCTCTTAGATGTCATGTTGGTGTATATTCTTAGCCTAGTGTACTATGCATCTACATAAGTTGTTTGGGCCATTGAGGGCCATGCCACTATTTTCCATTTGCCAATGCTAGGGGCAATCTTACTTTCCTAAGATCCATCTTTAGTTTACATGATCTTAATGCTTATCACATGATACTTACATACTCAATTGTTACATGATACATTAATTACATTTACTTTTCATGATTCAAATGGTTACATGCTTATCCTTATATTAAATTTACTTTAATGAATTATTTTCATCTCCCCTAGTTTTTTACACACAATGTATGCAATAGATTGTAGGGGGTAAATATTATCAATAAC
Source organism: Sequoiadendron giganteum (assembly GCA_007115665.2). Taxonomy (NCBI): domain Eukaryota; kingdom Viridiplantae; phylum Streptophyta; class Pinopsida; order Cupressales; family Cupressaceae; genus Sequoiadendron; species Sequoiadendron giganteum. The sequence goes on along the minus strand of CM021107.1, from coordinate 210,783,365 downwards.
ATTTCTATGTCGAGCTTTCAAATAATGGTAAATGATACATAGGGACTCATCACTATGTCTAGATGGAGATTTATCACATGCCATGACATGTTTGATATGCCACATATCAACACATTGTATCACTTTCTATGTAGATGAAATTTCTTAACCCTACTCATTATTTCCCAAGTTTAATTTCCTAGATAGTCAAGAAAAAAATTAATTTGTGTCTACTATCATGTGTGAGATAGAACCTACCCATCACACATGTTTCTTTATTTTGCAAGTTCCCATGGATCACACATGCTAAGGAATATGGGCACAAAGATATTTAGTGGTTATATTACTTTGTATAGACTTGATATCCTTTTTATGATTGAGTATTTACTTTTATAAGTGCTTGTGAGTGCTCATATAATTTGAGTTACATGATCATTTTAGGATTATCACATATCTCAAAGTAGGGGCAAAATATAATGATAAAATTTACACACATAAAAATTCTCATTTAGTTTTGGGCACATTTTGAAAGAATGTCTTAATATAATCACATATTGAAAAATGGTACAATCTTTTGTGAAGTTGGAATCATTCCTTGATCCTTCACATATACCCCCTTTGCTCATCTTCATACATTTGGCCATATCTTATTTGTATCTACACAAATTCTCATACGTTATCCATTTATTATGCTTATTATTGTCCCCATGTCCATACATTCTGTAGACATTGAAAAATGTCATAAGCCTGCAAACACCATTTTCCACATTGATTCCCCTTCTTCTTTGTATAATTGAATAATTTTAATTACTTAATTATTGTCTAATTCTTGTATTAATTAAATAATTTTAATTATTTAATTAATTCATTTCTCCTTTTATTCTTCCTTGATTAATTAATTAAATTATGTCACTAATTAATCCTTTCTCTCAATAAGTAAATAATTTCTCATTTATTTAATTATTTGCTTTCACTTTCATTCTATAGTTAAATAATTATTTTAATTATTTAATTATTCATTAGCTTTTTCTTCCATAATTAAATAAATCTTATTTATTTAATTATTTCCCACTTTTTCCTCCACTATCTAATAATTATTTTAATTTTTTACTAATTTGTCTTTTTCCTCCACTTTTTAATTAAATAATTGTTTCTAATTATTTTAATTAAAAGTCAACTTTCCCTCTTCTTCTAAAATTAAATAATTGTTCTAATTATTTAATTATTCGCTTTCCCTCTTGAATTAAATAATTTTATAATTATTTAATTCACTCCAACAACCTCTTTTTCTGTGCCAAATCTTATCTCTTATCTTAATAACCTCCACCCTTGATAAGGTTTATTACCTTTTAATCTCCACCGTCCATCCTTAACTTTACCCTATTTTTGCCTTAACCCTATTCCCTCACTTCTCCAAGCAATAACATCCATTGATCTTAATCATTTAATCTTGGCCCTTCATTCAAATTTGGTTTTCTATAAAAGAGACCTATCCCTTTCATTTCAACCCTAGCTAAGTACAACCATTATCTTTGATATTTTGCTATCACTATCACTAAGCTTATTCTTGCATACTACAAATCTAAGGGCAAGCAAGCATATAAAGCAAAATGGAGAAGAGCAATGAAGGTGATTCAACCATGGCATAGTAATTGTGGTAATATTGCTTTGTTATTTTGTGTTTATATATTTATTTGTGTTTCATTGTTGGATCAGGGTCTTTAGAGTTTGAATTTTATGTATTTTGTGGTTGATACTAATGATTCATGCCTTTTCCCATGATTTTACCCTATTCTACATTGATATTTTGTTGTCACTGTCACAAAGCTTATTCTTGCATACTACAAATCTAAGGGAAAGCAAGCATATAAAGCAAATTGGAGAAGAGAAATGAAGGTGATTGAACCATGGCATAGGAATTGTGGTAATAGTGTTTTGCTATTTTATGTTTCTATGTTCATTTGTGCTTTATTGTTGGATCAGGGTCTTTAGGGTTTGAGTTTTATGTATTTGGTGGTTGATACTATTGATTCATGCCTTTTCCCATGATTTTACCCCGTTCTACACATTCATTTCCTGTATTGACAATAACACTTTGTTCTCTTTGGTCAAACCTATGGCTTGGGATTGGTTGCACATTACATGGAATTGACCCTTGAATTTCAAATTTTAAAATTTAAATTTTGTCAAGTCGAGCACCCATTTCAATCTCACCATGGACTAACTCAGCACATGTTTCATCCAATTTATTGCTATGTAGTGGTATTTGAAAGCATTCAATATGCATCCTAGAATCATTTTATTCACACACAAGAAACACTCATCACATAACCACTTCAATTAAAGCATTAATGATAATTTATCTACATTAAAATTTATATCCCAAGACTTGCATGCTTACCTATTGTTTCCCAAATTTTGCTAAGGAAATTTGACCATTATAGGGGGTTAACCTAGAAGAACTTGACCCTGACGATTTGACAACCTCCTCAAGACATTTTTTAAATATTGACAACTATTAAGAATCAACAAAGAGCAAACTTTGAGATGAACCAAGGAACATAAATACACATTTCACCAAATTGGATCCATAAGCTCCAAGATAAATTTGTGCTTATGAAAGTGACCTAGACCTAAGGAAATGACCTAGAAACAATTGCAACACTACACAAGATCCCGAGCAACAAATAAAGTGACAATATTAATTTTTCTATACTAAATCATCATCACCTAAATAATATTAATATATTATCTTCACTATCATTTCCAAAATTGTTTATCATAATCCATTTACATTTTTATTTTTTTTAAAAGGTGACAAAGCCACAAACTTTATTACAAAGGGGAATAGTACATCAAGGGCTATGACAGTGATAGAAAAAATTTCCATAGCAAAATGTGCCCGAGTTCAAGAGCACGGGTGATAATAACAAGAGTACTTGTTTACAAAAAAAACCAAGATTCCATTAATGGGTTAAGAAAAGATACAATATAGTCCAGGGTGATCCCGAATAGAGCTGAAGTAGAGCATCATAACAATTAACATTATGAGATAACAAAAACTCCATATTGCGAAGACGAAAGCCAAGTCGCCGAAAACTCCAAGCAAAAACCTGTGACAAAAAACTGAATATCCGAGCATCACATAAAACCTGCACCATAGGATAATAGTTGAACAAAGCACTGGAAATCTGTATCAAATTGTAGCAGAAGAAGTACGAAGATTTCCTAAAGAGGCCGAAGCACCAGAAGTCAAGAAACGGGAGAATCATTGGAATACCGATTAGTAAAATTCCAATGATAAAGCTATGAAAACCAAGAAAACAAAAAAGATTTTACTGAGAATTATGAGTAGATCCCCCTTTCTTCCGAAGACTCCAAATTTGAAGGTGGAGGGAAATATGGTGTGGAATGAGGTTCTGCCAAGGCATGGCGAATCAGGAATTGCACTGCATCAAAGAGATCAAGAAGCAAACCAAAAGAGCCACATCATTATAGATATCAGGATTAAAGATATAATCTAGGGCCAAATTATGAATTAAAGATCGACTTGCTAATAAGCCCATTGATCAAAATATGCAATTTAAAATTCTCACATATTAGGAATATTTGAATTTTGTGAACTCATAGTGCTAAATATTTTCTATTGACTTCTGGAATTAAATTTTAAGGATTCAAGGTGTTTTTGTTTTGCAATTGGATTACATTCTCAATTTTAGAGAAAATTGGTATTTTTGAAATCTTCAACCTAGTGTAAATCCTTTCATTTTCTTTGTTTGGAAGCTTCTTTGAATTTGTTGGGAATTAAGGTGTCTCAACCTTTGCAATTTCCTAGCATTAAAATATTAATTTATTAATTCTTATGTTGTATTTTCTTGCTCATATTAATTTGTCATCTATTGTGACTTGGCATGGTGAGTTGTCAGCATATTGAGAGGTGACATGGGATGTGATGTGGATGTTGTGGTCTCCACATGGAAATGTAGGTGTCCCACTTTGAGAAGATATTCTTTGACATATGTCGGCATCTTTGAGGGATTCTATGATAAATTCTTATGACAGATTCCTATGACGATCTTATGACATGTAAGAGGTTGATTCTATGACAGGTTGGACATGTGTTGGAAGGCATCTTTGCATGAGGAATCTAGGCACCCAAGTTTGACTATGACAGGTTGTAAGAGAATGTAAGAGGCATCTCCTATATTTAGTCAGTTATGGCAGATTCTCTTACAGTTGTAAGAGTTGTCATATATGATAGATTCTATGACATTGTAAGGCATTTGTCATACCTATTAGGGGAGAATTTGGGGCGCCCAAGTATGGAGGCATGTAAGGGGGTTAGGAACCATGTGACAAGTGTCACAAGAGTCATATATGTGGTTGAATAATGTGCCACATGTATTTGGACGCCCATCTCTTGTAGCTTATTCTAGAAGCTACCTTCATGCTTGTATTCTCTATATATTGGATGTCTTGGAGTGGGTTTAGTATGTTGAATATTGCAGGTATCGAAGTGTTGTCAAATTTCCTTTAGAAGAGCAAGATGTAGTCTCCATGTTAAGGTTGCAAGCCTACAAGTGTATTGTAACTATATTGTTGTAGATTAATACGTTGGTTTGATGCTTTGGAGAAGGGTTTTTTAATCGAAAGGGTTTTCCCCACGTACATCATGTTTTCTTCTCTTCTGTCTATATTTCTTCTATTCTTCATGTTTCTCATTCTTGAAATGTTATTTTACATGTTGTTATGCTACTAAATTTTTCTCAAATATGAAACTACATCAACTTTCCTCTAAGGATTAATACATGGGAAATTAAACTATGTTTGTTTCTGCTTTAAGGCATAGTAGTATGTTCTTGTATCAATATGTTGAAATCTAATTTATTTAAAGAAACATAAGATCTCAAAGGTGCATACTGGTTCACGGAAGACTTTCTGAGTTCACCATTTCCCTTTCATTTGGCATCGGAGCTTAGTTCCAAATTTGCATGTGCTTGCATGTGTATGTATATAAGTTGCATGTACTTGCATGTCACTTGCATGTGCTCGCATAGTGATGCATGTGGTGTTTGGGGTTCTGGGTATTTCTTCTATTGTGACTTCTTGGCTTGGTAAGCTTGAGGGAATCTATTTTGAAGGAATTGGTTGATTATTAGTCCTTGTTTGAGTGGAAGTTTTGCAGTTGATCTTGTTTTCTAGAAACAACAGGCATTGTGAAGAATGAAGAAGATAAAGTTTTATGGAGTTGATCATGTGGTTATATTTGATATGTTATTGATCTAGAGCTCTTGTTTGGCAAGTAAATAACTTTGAATGCATGTAAGACTATGGAGTTGACAATTGGATGATCTGAAAGCTTCTGGAATAGCCTAATTCTCTCTTGGATGCATGTACATGTCAGTGGTCGAATTGGCCTGCAAATGGGCCTATAATTTCTTGGACCTCTACTTTCCTAATGGGTGTTTGTACTTGCATGACTCATATTCATGTTCTTTGGATTTGAGGATTTTATGGATTTTTCACTTTAAAATCTATGGTTATGCATATTCATGATATTCTGTTATTCTGGTTTAACTATTGTGGTTGTTTTTAGACTCGTGGGTCTTCCAAATGTTAAGTGGATATGGATTTGCATGCGTGTTACAAAACATGGTGGGTTTGCAGGTTTTACATGATTAATCAAAACTTGCAATTTTGTAGATCTGTAGATGAACTATTTTTTTTTTAAATTATGTTTCCTTTGGGGTATTTTTGAATCTAATATAGTTGCAGGTTTGCATGTATGCTTCATGCATGTTTTGAGGAGGTTTGTAGCTTTCTCGTTGAGGAAATGTTGGTATATGTTTTACCATTGGTGATTTGTGGGTTGTGAAGGGATAATTTATGTTTTATAAGCTTCTGGACAACCTATTTCCTCTGAAGGTTTTACAATTTTCCTGTGTTCTAAAAGGTGTGGGTTTGTGTAGATCTGGAGTATTCATTTGTTCAGATAAAACATGTGGATCCATTATTCTAGATGTATAAGTGATTTCAGATTTACACAGAGATGTTTTTACAGGTTTGACATGTTAATAAAAAAATTGTGGTTTGTAGATCTATGGAAAATTTTGTGTTCAAACTCTTAGATTTTTTTGGATGAGAACAGTTACAGATTTGCAGAAATGCCTATTCAGTTCCTTGACTATGGTACTCAGTAGTGGATTTATTTGGAAAATCGGGTCTACTGGTGATTTGGTGTTTGATTCTTGAAATCTACATGTTATCTTCTTTGACATATTACTTTTGCATGTTACTAATGTGATGATGAGTTTGAATGCTTCAGTGTATGGGATCTATGAGTTATGCAGTTTGTGGATTAGCTACCCATTGGTTATAGTGGGATGACTCAGATGTGGGCTGTCTATATCCACGAGATTGATTCAGTGTTGATGCAGATTTCATTAGTTAGCCTTGTTTGTGGTCATTTGTGCATTGGTATTTTTCTTTGAGATGAGAGGATGGATCTTTTTTGAGTACTTGGATATTCAGTTATCGGACTTGTAGCATGTTGTTTATCTTTTTGGCTTGGAGATTTTGGTTCTACTTATTATTTGGTGTTGTTGATATTGCATTTTATTGTGTTAGATCCATGAAGAATCTTCATTAAGGAGATGGCTGTCGTGATGCTTGGAGAGCTTGATATCATTGTTCAATGGGAGCTTTAGCAATGACTATGGATTCATCAATTAGTGATGGATGATCTTCTTTAGTGTTGCAGATGTTACTAGGAGGAGCTCTTATATCCTGTTGTTGTAAAAGAGTTCTTTTGCATTTGCATGGACATTAATTAGAGATAGTTATTTTCATGTGAATGGATATGTTGACATCTTGCTTGGCCATGCAGGACTTCTTTAGTCTTTGGTTGAGGTGACATGATTTTTTTTTTATATGTGATCCTTGTCTTGATAAGATAACTATGTTATTATGTCATGGTTTACTCTTAGTTCCGAATTAGAGTTTTGGCATGATACATGTGCTCGTTTGTTCTTTGGATCATATGATAGTCTTTGAGGAGGTGTGAGATCATGATGTCATGTTTATGTTCTTGATTCATGATTGGATCTTTGACATTGATCTTGTGTGGATCTCTTGGTATTGGGTACATTGATCATTTGCTTGATTACTTCATGATGATGCTTTGTTGCATTTGGAGTTTGGCATGGATTGATTGGTTATAGGTACTCATGGATACTTGGAGACATAGGTGAGGCTAGAGTTCTCTTTTGGTTAGAGACATTTGTTGAGATGGTTACTCTTGATGAGATTTCAACAAGAAGTCTAAGGAGCCTACACCTTGGTTGGACGTAAGTTCAACTTGGACCTATGAGGAGAGTGTTCTTGGATGATTCATGATGGATTGGATATCTTGGAGGAGCATTCTCATTCCCCACTCTTGGTCTACTCGACGGTTTCACTTGAGAGGTTTTTTCCCATTGTTTCTTTCAGGTGCATTATGGCATGTCTTCTCATGCATATGGATCTTGAGCTATGGATATATGGTTTTGGTGGATCCATTTGAGGAGTAATGTCATGTTTATCTCCTTGTGCATTATGATTACATTCATTGATGTTGTGTTTAGGAGATGTATTGGGATTATTTCCTTCATTAGGAATGGATTTAGTTTGATCTTGTTTGATTATGAGAGGCTTACATCCATGTTGGTTACATGATATATATGGTATTTTTGATCTTGGTGATTAAACGGTTGGGTGTTTTTATGGTTTTTCTTTTGGGGTGTTGTGGAGAGGATCATACTTGACACAATTGGCATTCAGAGGTGTATGTAGAAGGATTTTCCACACGTATATGATGTGTAGAATTTCTCTCTTTGGTCTTGGTTATCTTCTTGTATGTTTGGCTTCACATTACATTGGTTTGAGGTTTGGTTGGAGCTATTGTGATCACTAGCTTGTGGTCATGTGTTTTCACTTATGTTTTTGGGTGATGACATGGAGGTTCCTTTCTCTTTTCTTTGTTGGGTGTGAAGAATGTGGGAGAGATTTGGAGACTTGTGGTGAGAGTTGTTCTTACAAGTTACTCATTTATATGTTTTTCATATCATTTTGGATGTTCCTTGGTACTACATGTTGTTTACACCCTCTATGTGATGCTATTGGTAGACTTGATATGCCATGGTATTTTTTTTAGATTTGGCATTACCCATGCAGTGGGAGTTCTTAGATGTGTGTGTTCTTCATTTATAGGTTTGAAACATGGAGCTTGTGATTGCAGTTTATGGGTTAGATATGTTGTTTTGATTAAGGGTAAAAACGAGTTTTGATGGGGCCCGAAACCACGTACAAAGGAAAGCAAGTTGCACTTATGATAAACCATAAACCATCAGCAACACAACATTAGCCTCACACAAGAAAAACGTGACTACACATAGCTAATAAAAAACAAGCAAGGGCCAATAACCCTTACACAATCTGATTTTAGCCAGGACCAAAAACCCTTTATCTAGACCTAGAAGCCCATGAAAGTACAAATAACCTACCTGCATCTGTCAGGCATCAGCACACCAGTCACTCAAGGAATTCACCCCAGAGCTGAAGGAAATATCCACCTTAATATTATCAAACAACAACAAACCCTTAATAAAAAACACCAGCTCCACCAAAAAACCCACGACAAGGATGGGGTAAGAGAGCACCACAAGCCACATGAACCTGAAACATAAATCAGCAACCCTGCAGCACAAAAACATCTGGTACCAAGAAACTGACTCAACTTCCACCTCTAAAGGAGGGAACTCCCCTCTATTGGAAAGGAAACCTCGCTGAGCTAATCCACCACAACTTGTAAACTCCATCCCCCTCAACCTCCACCTCCATAGGAGAAGCACCACCTCCATAGGAATCACAACTAATGGAATCAAAGACCATCTCCTTTCAAATCCACCTCAAGAGGAAAAAAACCCACCTCCATAGGGTCCAAGGAAATAACCAACACAACAACCAGACAAGCGAGCGAGAGCTCCTTCAGTAACCTCTATACCAGGACAAACACCAAGAAAACAACCCTCAACAGGACCACCAAAAAAGAAGAGTGGAACCTCTTGTAGCACCACCAAACACGAGAAAGGCCCAACACGAAACCATAACAAAAAATAGACAGAAAAACCCCCACAAAACAATCATCAATCAAAATCCCAGGGAGAGTAAAGCACTGAGTCGTAAACATAAGCAACAAGCTCATCCAAAAGAGCCACAAAACAAGAGGCTACAAAGCTTCCCCACAAGCCAAAGAGAAAGAGGAGGAATCTCCCTCCCACAGGAAGAGACGCAACAGGGACCACACCAAAACAGGGGTACCCCCAACACAAAACCGAATAACAACCAAAGCAACATCAAAGAGGACCACGTCCCCAACAACCTCCCAAGTAGATAAGACATGAAGCAAAACCCTCTCAAGGCACACAAAGCTCAAGGCAAAAGGCCAAGAGCGCTACAAAGGAAGAACATCTGAAAGAGAAGGAGAGACCCCACCACCAGCCCAAGTTAGAACCATCCAAAATAGCTCCAAAGTATCTTCAACAAATGACCCAGGAGCCAACCCACATAAACAACCAAAGCTCCAAAACACATTGACCTCAGCCTGCCAAGATCTAGGGGAAAAGAGCCAAGCAAAAGACCCCAAGAGAGGAGTCAGAGAAGCCCTCACAATGCATCCAAAAAAGGACACACCAATTTCAAAACCACCATATGTGCAGCAGGGGCAAGAGCCACCAACATCCACCAACACCCACCAACACCCGAGCATCACAAGACAAGGCAAGAAGAGCCCCGGGTAAAGTCGCACCCACAGGAAACACCAGATCTCTCAACCCCGCGCAGGAAAGAGACCAAGCCAGGTCTGTAGCAGGCACCACCACACAGAGCCCCGCACCAACCTCATCATCCTTAGACTCATCGCCATCTCCCTCTTATGAAATCAAAACTCCATCGCCACTCCTCTTCCCGCCCACACCACTCGTCGCCATTCCTTTGTTGTTGGCATGAGTTATACTAATGTTTTGGGTACCTTTGAGGTATGGTAGATTGGATGGATTAACATTTGCTATGGGTGCTATTTTTGATCTTGTGGGTTTATCAGTTAGATAAGGGCAACTTGGTTTGGTTGTTGTTCTAGCTAATGGTTTATCTTGTTCTCTAGAGTTTATTCATCTTCAGAATTATGTTCTAGTTATGGGCTTGGAGTTGGTTGAACTTTTGTTTATCTTGTGAGCACAGTGGAGTTGCGGCAATAGCCTAAAGCCTTTGTTATCACTTGGTTTTGACGCTTGTGTTTTTTGGATTGGTGCATATACACCTTGGCTTTTTCCTTTTCTTCCATAGGTGGCATGATTGGAGGATGACATGAGTTTTTTGCTTGATATGGTGGACATCTTGGATGTTCTTGCGGGGTATCTTGTTAGTGCACGAGAGCATGCTAGAGATTCATGTGGTTTCATGGAAGGTTGTGATGTTTTTGTTTGGACCTTAATAGTTGATTACCTAATTAGATTGGCTCTTGAAAGGTGTTCGACAAGTGGGAGAATGTTGGGAATTAAGGTGTCTCAACCTTTGCAATTTCCTAACATTAAAATATTAATTTATTAATGCTTATGTTGTATTTTCTTGCTCATATTAATTTGTCATCTAATGTGACTTGACACAATGAGTTGTCAGCATATTGGTGGTGACATGGGATGTGACATGGATGTTGTGGTCTCCACATGGCAATGTAGGCGTCCCACTTTGAGAAGATATTCTTTGACATGTGTCATAATCTTTGAGGGATTCTATGACAGATTCCTATGACGATCTTATGACACGTAAGAGGCAGATTCTATGACAGGTTGGACATGTGTTGGAAGGCATCTTTGCATGAGGAATCTAGGCGCCCAAGTTTGACTATGACAAGTTGTAAGAGAATGTAAAACCTGCATCTCCTATATTTAGTCAGTTATGACATATTCTCTTATAGTTGTAAGAGTTGTCATGTATGACAGATTCTATGACATTGTAAGGCATATGTCATACCTATTAGGGGAAAATTTGGGAAGCCCAAGTATGGAGGCATGTAAGGGAGGTTAGGAATCATGTGACAAGTGTCACAAGTCATATATATGGTTGAAAAATGTGCCACATGCATTTGGACGCCCATCTCTTGTGGCTTGTTCTAGAAGCTACCTTCATGCTTATATTCTCTATATATTGGATGTCTTGGAGTGGGTTTAGTATGTTGAATATTACAGGTATCGAAGTGCTGTCGAATTTCCTTTAAAAGAGCAAGATGTAGTCTCCATGTTAAGGCTGCGAGCTTGCAAGTGTATTGTAACTATATTGTTGTAGATTAATACATTGGTTCAATGCTTTGGAGAGTGGGGTTTTTTACCCAAAAGGGTTTTCCCCACGTATATCGTATTTTCTTCTCTTTTGTCTATATTTCTTCTATTCTTCGTGTTTCTCACTCTTGAAATGTTATTTTACATGCCGCTATGCTGCTAAAATTTTCTCAGATCTGAAACTACATCAACTTTCTTCTAAGGATTAATGCATGGGAAATTAAACTATGTTTGTTTCCACTTTAAGGCATAATAGTATGTTCTTGTATCAAGATGTTGAAATCTGATTTATTTAAAGAAACATAAGATACTGAAGGTGCATACTGGTTCACGGAAGACTTTCTGAGTTCATCATTTCCCTTTTAGGTGTTTTCCATGCTCACCCTTATGGTAGCATATTACCTCTATTATTGAGTGAGATCCATGATTTTTTGTTGATTTAAATCATTGTTTATTTTTGAAAATATCCATTTTTAAGCCATGGTTATAGCAAAGGGTTATTCCTAGCTTGAGGGAATATATTATGATCATATTTTCTACCTAGTAGCAAAACTAACATTCAAAGCCACATCATCATTATATGCAAATCAAAAGAGCCACATCATTATAGATATGTTTATTTCACTTTAGGCCTCAACATTATGATTAGGCCAATATACCTATGTAGCTCTTTGGGCCACCATATCGAGTTTGAAATCAAATGTCAAATACATACCAATATGTCAATACATATAGGAATTGATCAATATTCATACCTGACCAAGTAGGATCTTTAATTAAGATTGAGGACCCAAATGAATAATAAAATCTGTGGCAAGATCATGCAACCAAGAGTCAATAGAAAATATTTAACACTATGAGTTCACCATTTAATTTTTTAAAATGACATTTATTATTCAATAAATCATTCCAAACTTCACTTTTACTCAAGTTCATCTATGCTAATATGTGTACATTTATTTTGATTAAGCCCATGAAAAGGTATATATAATATGAGAAAATACTCTAAAGCCTTATGGTGTAGGGTTTTACTTAGGAGATAGGGCTGATTTTGTCGTGAAGCGCGTATATAATATTTAGTGGCCAGTGATCATGCGAATATCATATTTTCTTTTAGTACTATAAGAAATACAAACCCTAGAAACGCCACACCAGTTTCTTTCAGGGTTTTTCTCCATTTTTCTCCAAGAAAACCATACTCCCCCATTTCACTTTTAACCCTTGCGGAAGGGCCGGTGTTGGAATTCGAAGGGAGCAAGTTTGTTCTACAACAATGCCGCCCAAAACAGTGAAGAAGTCTCCGGCTGGACCAGGGGTAAAAAAAACAGTGACCAAAAACGCCACCAAATCTACGAAAACCCCGACCAAGGCCGCCAACTCTCCATCCGTCAAAGCAGAAGCTGAAGCCATAGAGAGGGTACAAACTTCGGCTACACTTGACGCCCCTAAAGTCGAAGAAAAGCCTTCTGAGACAACAGTTCAGACCCCCAACAGTTTGGAAGCGCCGCCAAAGGATGTTGAAAAACCTGTCGATGACGTCAAGGCCGAAGAGAAGGAGACCGAAGCTGTCAAAGAAAGCACAGGTAGTATTGTTACTAGGGTCAGAGTTTTTCATTTTTTTATGCTTGTTTAATATTTGGTGATGTTTATCTTCATGACTAATCTTCTGCTTAAATGGAACAAAATGATATCTTTATTGTCAATGTCAACCGGTGTTTGCACTAGCCTCTCTGTTGGCTATTATTATCCTATTTTCAGTACTTACATGCTTACCACAATATCCAAATAAATAAGCTACATGTCTCCCCACAATAGCCAGGTTCATTACTTACATGTCTCCCTGCTATACCCAAGATTGATGGTTACATGTCTCCCCACAAAACCCAAGTTTGCTAGTTAACAACCTCTTCTCCCCACAATATCCAAGTTCAGTAGTTGCGTGTCTGTTTCCCAACGATACTCAATTTTTCAATAATAACATCTCTCCACATACCTTTTCACTTGCATGGCTACCCGTGACGCCCGAGTTCGATATTTGTCATATTTCTCCACATAACCCGGCTTCATTTTTTACAAATTTCTTGTCTCCCTACATTACCAAATTTATTACCTAGATTTCTACCCGTAATACACAATTTCAATACTTCATGTACCCCCACAACACCCTATTTTAATTCTTACATGTCTCCACACATTTCTCAAGTTCAAAAGTTGCACAGTAGCCAATTTCAGTACATATATGTCTCCCCATAATTCAATTTGAACGTCAGGTTCGGTTACCAATCATCTGATGACTTACTTACTAAGCACATCTCATTTGATAAGTCGGAAACATTGGGTGGATTTTGGTCCTTATCGTGGTTGCTAAAATTTAGGGGAAATATTGAGACACGGGACTTATAGAATATTGACTGAATGGGAGACCTTAAATGTGATTAAAAAAACATTAGTATTAGCGCTGGAGGGAGCAACATAGAACATTTAGTAGTTTAGGGTTCCTAATCTAGCCTAAACATTTGGGTACAACTCATAGAGAACACAACTCGGGTTTGGGTTCTTAGTTTGGTTGCAGAGTAGACATTGAGGTAGAGTTAATATGGCTACAAGTTTTAAGGATAATTATTGGGGCAGTGCTCCTTATAGAAGATCGATCAAGCTTTGTTCTTTGATATGATTACAAAGTCTTAGGATTGAGATTGGGATCTAGTCGGCAGGTAACTTAGGTTCTTAGTATGTTACAGTCCATATCTACCTTAATGCATCCCGGATAACAGGGGTGGGTGGAGGCCCCTGCTTTGGATATTCTGTCTCTGTATATTTCTTCTTGTGTTTTGAAAGATCATATTAGTTGGATTTGATCCCTGGCCATATGTACAATTTTAATTTATTTAAAGAACCACTATTTTTGTTAATGATTCTACTTCCATTTGAACTCTACCCATATGCACAAATTTAAATTTATTTGTTCAAAACCAGTAATTTTTTCTCCTTATAATTCTTCTTTGGGTGTCAGAACCAACTGCTGTTGGCAGTGGGGCCTCAAAAGATGAGGGTTCAAAAGAAGACGACTTAAAGGAAGAAGGTATAAAGGGTAAAGAAATGGATGTAGAGGACACAGATGTTGCACTGCAAGAGGTACATGCTGAAGAGAATCAGGTCACTGGTGGTGAGAAGACTGAAAATGATGAAGTAACAACTGAGGACCAAGGAGGTGATGCTGAGGGAATAGGAGAATATAAAGAAGAAGTGCTGGTTGGTGAAGAAGAAGAAGAGCACCCACAGCATGATGAAATGCCAGCCCCTATGAAGGAGCGGAGGAAACAGAAAGAATTTGAAGTGTTTGTAGGTGGGCTTGACAAGGATGCTAATGAAGAGGACTTGAAGAAGGTATTTGGCGAAGTGGGTGAAATTATTGAGATTAGATTGGCCAAGAATCCTCATACACAGAAAAACAAGGGCTTTGCCTTCATTCGTTTTGCAACTGTTGAGCAGGCCAAAAAGGCCGTGGTGGAGCTTAAGAATCCACAGGTATCAATGTTTTTGTTTGTGGATGTCAAGTGAATGAAATTAACCTGGTCAGAATTGTTGAGTTTTAGTTTTCATATTTAATTCATGTATATGTATATTAGTTTTGGGGGGCACCAGTATCAGAGTGGGTTACTGCCTTTTATTTTATCTTGTCTACCTTTTTGCTTTGTGCTAAATGTGAGATCCCCAACTAGACTTTGCCTGTTCTTATAAATTTTAATTAATTGTGTTATTTATTGATCAAGTGTACTGTGTTTTGTTTGCATTAAGTTTGAACTTCTTGTTTCAGATTTGCTTATTTACATTGTTTAATATGCATTTTTTCCTATTAAAAATGCATGAGAGTCATTAGCAGTCTTCTATATGGCCAATGTTTCCTATTCCAAAATGAATCCTTATTTTAGTTTTTCCTTAATCTATACTTCTCACTAATGCTGTATTTGCCTAGTGTTTGGCCAGTGTTGCATGTGCTGAAGTTGAACCTTTCCTTTAATAATTTTATCCAGGAATGCTTGTTTTCATTAATGCTTTCTTTAGGTGTTTTGGACCAATATTGCATGTTTTGAAGTTAATCATCATTTAGGTTTTCGTCAAGGTGCATATGTTTTCATTTAGAATTAATTTGGGTAGTTTCCAGCTCAACTGATACATTTTAATTTTTGCCCTTTTTTTTTTCATTAGAAGTGTTTTCATTAAGACTTTGTTTGGGTAGTTTTTGGCCAAAGTACTGTGCTTGGATGTTTTTCTTTCCTTTGGTCTTTTATGAATATACAATTGTTTTTGTGAATGATACTGATTGGGGTGTGTTTGGTCAATATGACATGTTCTGTAGTTAGTACGTCTTTTAGTTTTTACTTCAAGCTATATGCTCTGAAGTTAATCTTACTTTTTGTACTTTTAATTTTTCACCAATATAAAAGTATATTCATTAAGCCTTTGTATGGGCAGTGTTTGGCCATTGTTTCACGCTTGGATGTTTCCTTTCCCTTTTTGTCTTTCTATGAATCTAGAACTGTATTTGTCAAGGACTTTATTTGAGTAGTGTTTGGTTAATGTGACATGTTATGTAGTTAATTTTTCCATTAGGCTACACTTTTTTCTGTTAAGAATTGTGTTTGTGAAATGTTTGGCATATGTTTCATATTGTCTACATCAAGCTATACTTGTTTTCATGAAGGCTGTGTTTTCTGAGCCAGTGTTTTGCATATCTCAAGGAGTTCTTTAATCATGTTTATAAATTAAAGTTGTATCCTTGCATTGTGCTTTGAAATTTTAGGTAAAGGGAAAGAGATGTGGAGTGACACGAAGCCAGGATAACGAGACCCTTTATGTACGCAACATCAGCAGGGCTTGGACAAAGGATGATGTAAGACTCTTTATGCACTTCATTTTTCTACTTATCAATTTGCTGCAAGATTATGTTATTTGCTTCTTTTGAAGTTTAGAATAGCTAGTTTATACTGCTGCTTATGTGGTTTATTTGCAGCTGAGAAACAAATTGAAGGAGTATGGAATAGAAGATGTTGAGGAGTTAACTTTGATGGATGATCCAGAGCATGAAGGCATGAATAGAGGATTTGCATTTTTGGAATTTAACACTCATCTTGATGCAACAAATGCATTTAAGCGCTTGCAGAAACGAGACGTTTTCTTTGGTGTTGATGTTTCAGCAAAGGTTGCGTTTGCCAAGTCTGGTATTGAGCCAGATGAAGAAATTATGGCTCAGGTAATCAACCATCTGTGCTGTTAACGATTGGTTATGCCATGCATTTGAGCTGTTATTATATGCTATGTAAAATTTATCTACAGATTGAATCCTGCATTTTATAAACTGAGATAAACACATTTCCTGTGAAATTTAAAAAAACATGTATTTGGTATTTCTATAAAACATGAGATGTCTTTCTGTGTGAGAAGTCTGAACAAATGGAGTAATTATTTATTTTCCAATTCTTTGTGTTGACTAATTGAATTTTACTTTGCAGGTTAAGTCTGTTTTTGTTGATGGCTTGCCAGCCGCTTGGGATGAGGAGCATGTTAAGGAGAAATTTCAAAAGTATGGTGAAATTGAGAATGTACAACTGGCACGTAATATGCCTTCTGCCAGACGCAAAGATTTTGGTTTTATTAATTATACAATTCGTGAAGCAGCATTGGCATGTATTGAAGGTGTCAACAAGAATGAGCTAGCTGAAGGAGATAAAAAGGTTGTTTAGCTTGTGTTTATCTCCACGTTTGCTGGTGTTTGCATATGCTATAGTGGACTGTTTTGATACTATACCTTTAGACTAAATTGTGCCTGTCTCATACACAGGTCAATATCAAAGCTACACTGCGGAAACCTCAGCAAAAGGGACGATCCATCAAGGATCCTGCCCGGGTAGGATACCAAACAGGTTATGGTAGTGCTCGTGGTTATAGTGGCAGTCGGGGGAGTAGGGTGCCATGGGGTCGTAGTGCTGGTGTTCCAAGTGGAAGTCGATTTGATGTTCGTGGAGCAAGGGACTTTCTAGGTGGAAGGGATAACTATCGTGGTTCTCGCGATTTTTCAGATAGGGGCAGGCATTTGCAATCATCTGGGAGGATTTATGATAGGCGACCAACTGGTACTTGAATGGCAGATATGTTTTTGATGTTTATCATATGAATAGGTTATTTAGATAAGATTTTCTAAAAAACTGAATGCTTTGTTATAATATGCGGTGTATTTCCAGCTGCAGATTATTATGGCGAGGAGGATGAACTTTACTTTCAGAGACAAGGTCGAACTACAAGCAGATCTGCTGCAGCAATTCCTAGGCGACCTGTATACAGAGATTATGGATATGATGCAGATTATTATTCTGAAACTATTCCTCAAAGCCATTCAAGGATTCCCCCACGCAGAAGTGCATATGATGAAGATGGCTATGGTTACCATTTGAATGAAGCTTCAACCTATCATGATGCACCTGTTCGTAATTATGATGCAGTATCAGCACCAAAGCGCCCATATTCAGATCTGGTAGTCTTTTGGTTTGAATTTGAATCTTTATTGTAGGTTATTTCCCCTACATCGTTTATTCTTGGTTTGAACTCCTTGATTTTGTGATTTTTTGTTAGGACCCAGAGCTTTCATATGCAGGACCACCTACAAGGCGCCAAAGGAGTCATCTGGATCATGACTTAGGAGCTGGTTGGTATTCATTTTGTAGTATATGATGGTTGAACTGTCCTGATCTATATGCAACTAAGAGATGTACTTGTGTGCTTTGTAGTTTGTTTGTTTGTTTTTTTGATGCTTAGGAAAACATCACAAATACAGAGGATGATAAGTGGTGTAATTCATTCCTTCAATCTCTTGTCAATTAGCTTTACAATTTGTTCTTATTGGAATAATACTGCTTAATTATCATAGGTCCAGTTGGAGGTAGCAGAGCTGGTGGAATGGAGGGTGTACCATATCCACCTATTTATTCAAGCAGAAATGTTGGTGGCTATGGACCAAAAGGTGGTCCAGGATCATATTATTGAAAGGTTAGACAAACTACACACGATCTACACACGATCTTGTTTGAAAAAAATTTGTTTGCCTGTAATATTTTTTAATGAATTTGTGATGGTAGCATTTTGTCTTGTTTCAATTTGTTTATTTTGTTAAGTGCTTTGAATGTTCAGTCTTGTTATGTGTTATTACTAACTGTGTAAACATTTAAGTACAGAATGATATCTATCAGGCAGATTGGATTGAATGGATTCAGCTCATGGGATGCTTTTGGCTTGGCTGGTTCTCCGAGAAAGTGAAAATTTTATGATAATACATGTTATGTGCAGTAAATTGGTTGCAGCTTCTTGTCACTTCTTGTAGGACTTGTAGGATGACCGCTAGGGAAATAGATAGAACTAGTAAAGTCGTGGGTTATGAGAATTTTAAGAGAATAATTTTGGGGCCTTGGTGACAGACCAACATTTGATGATAAATTACAAGACAGATAATAGCTGGTTTCTTGTTGTGGAGGAGGTTAGCAAATTTGACCAACAGGTTGCAACGTGTAGTAAATGCTGTAACAATTTCTAGTATTTTTCAATTTTTGGTATTATGACTGGCAGATTTTGAGTTTTATCTTCAGATATGTGTTAAAACAGTTTTTATTGGATGCTTGGGCAACTTTATGGTTCAATGCTACTGGAGTATTGGCCCTGGTTATAAGGCCAAGAGAAACAATGTGCATAATATTGCTGTTCAGTTGTTCCCTACATCTCGGATCTGGTCTGGGAGTAATGGAGGATACTGAAGCAAGATGTTTTGAGTTCATGCTGGAAAGTTTTACTTGTCTATGACAACCGAGCATCTGACAAATAGCATTATTAACTTTGAAGTTGGAACTTTTAGTGAAATTCTGGAAACTTTTCCCAAATTGGATTTTATGGTAATTTGTTTCTGATGCAAAATGTTATCTAACAATTGAGCTGGATTTGAAACTCAACATAAGGTAATAAGTGTGCAGTTGCACTGATTTTCAACATTCAATGGTTTGAACTAAGATATTTGAGAAATATGACGAGATGTAATCTATAAGACAATTATTATCATTGAGATTCTATGACAAGCCTCCATCTATGACCAATGTTAAAGATGGAAAATTAGATTACTTATCTTATGCATGAATGAATATGGATGAATTCAACAGAAAAGCTTCCTAGGATGCTTCTTGACTGTGGGATTTTAGTATACATGGAACTTTCGAAGCACTCAACATAATACTGCACATTTGCTTTCTAGGAAAATGTGAGAAGTCTTCGCTGACATGCAACATAATTCTGGGAGTACATTTTAGGTTGGCTATACAAAGTGTAGTGTGCTTTAATTTGTCAACTTTACATAATTTAACACTAAAGAGACATCTGAACAAGAAGTAACAGGAGGCATAGGAAAAGATTGAGGTTTGTTCACAAAATCACTGTCAACATTCACCGCTTTGAAGACTATGCCTGCAAGATGTTGGCAAGTTTCAATTAAGGTCTTTGTCTGATGGTAAAGAGGACCAAACGGCCAATGTTCTCAATCAAGGTTCATATTAAAGGTTTGTTGCTGTGAATGTTTTTTGGTTGGTATATACATATATATCCTTGAAGGTCCTGCAGCACTCCTGATGTGTGACATTTCTGATGTCTTTAGACATGAGTTTCCTTTGTCATTTAATCTAGAATCATGTAGGAATCTAGAAAGTTGTGTTCTTGGCTTCTCGAGGAAGGCTCTAAAAAATAGTCACATGTTAAACAATGCATAGACAAATTCTGTTTTCTATTAGAATATATTAATGAACTGTTTTGTTTGACAGCCCAACTGTGAGATTTGGACTAGTTTGATTGTAACAGGGAAGAATCTTTTTCATTTTGTAATGTCGTCATAGGAATAGTCTATGACTACCATGAATTGAACTTCATTCATTATGTGCTATAACAGTTTTGTGTCATAGGTATTTTGACGTTTATTGTGAGTATCTCTACAATTATTTATTGGTGTACTTCAAGATTGTGCATGATGCTTGTCCGTTGCAGAGCTGGTCATAAAGTTGTCATGTTTAAGCCGGTAGCTTGCACCTAGTGGTTGGTACACGAACTAGTTTGTAGGTTTGGGTTGCTTATTCAGCCAAAGTTGAAAGGGAAAAAAGAGTGCTTATAATGTGAATAGCTTGTGTGCAAAGCTTCCTTTCTGTAATGAGAAATATTCCTTATTAGAATCAATAATTATAACTATAGTCCTTCTTTAGAACATGATACAATAATATGGATGGTTTATAAAGCAATCAATGACATCTCTTAAATTAAGACAAGCCTCAACGGGCCTGCAATTGAGATTTGCCTCTTTGTATGATAGATTCTATAAGTAATAATTTGTGTTTTTGAACACTAGTATAGATACCTTAAATATATAATAACATTTGAGTTATTATATTCAACTTTATAACTATTTTATTTATTATGGACCTACATGGACACAAATTGTAATTTTTGTTTAAGAACTGTTTTATTTTATCTGAATTGTTTTTTTTATTATTAAATATATATTTGAAGAGGTACTTTGTAACTTCTAATTCTATGGTGGGAAAAACCATCATTCTTTATTTTCATAATTATTTTGTTTTGTCTGTACTTGCAAATATAATATGTATTTTTGGTTTTTAAATAGTTTCATTTGAATGCAGTTACATATATCTTAAAACTATTTTATTTTTTATTTTTTAAAAATTGTTTGTATTGAATAAAATGTAATTTTGTTATAATAGATATTTCTTAAATTATTTGATTTTTTATTTTTACACTGAAGGCATGTCCCTATTTGAGCTTTTGGAGCTCAATTTATCAATCAACGGTTTATAAACATGGAGAAGGCCTGGTTGACAGTGTGCTAAAATACAGCCATAGATTGTTTAAAATAGACAGATTGAAAGATTGAATGATTCCTCATCACCTTGGTTTTAACTCGTTGCTCTTCACTTAAACTGTTACTCTTAACTACTCCTGCCACTGGTGAAGACTTGAGACTAATCTAAAAATTCACTGTAATCAACTGCCTTCAATGAGCAAACTTGCCTTTAACTCTCTGTCACCGCCAAAGTTTCTATGAGATATTTTCTTCTTACATTCATCGCCAGATTTCTTTGATATTTATGTATCCTTTGTTATCACATTTTCATTGCAAAACTGGTCCCCGTGGATATCACCTGTTTAACTCTTCAACAAAGAAGGTATTCATTTTTCTTTCGAATCCTTTTTTTGTTCTTTCGGATCCTTGCTTTAACAGAAAAAGAAAATCGCAAGTGCAAAGATATGGTTGGAATAAAGTAGGGTAAGATTTAATTCATTTGAATTGAATGCAGAGATCAGATTACGAGGGCAATGGTAGTTTTAAGGTGTGCTTCAAGTGTTTTTGTTAACCATTTTTTGCTAAACCCTAGGTTCTTGATTAATGATTTATTCGAACAGGGAAAGAGCCCTAGAAGCTTGATGGCGGGATAATTATTGTTCATATAAAGAACTTGTTGGTGGTTAGAATCGTGTAACATTACAAAGCTTTTTAGGCGGATTTACCGCTTCTTTTTAAACTATATTTCATGGTCTTTTCTCGTTTTCTTTTTATTTTTTTGTGACCTGAAGTTAGGTTTTTCAATTTAAATTGATGGTTTTTGATATGGGTATTATCCGTTTCTTAATTGTTTTCGATTACCCTCCATTTCTGTATTCAAAATTAAAGAAAAAATAAATAAAGATATATGTGATGTGATTGACATCATTTTTTTCTTTCAAATATGACATCTGTGCAGGCTTCGAATATTGGGTGAAACAGTACTTTATGGATATTTGACTGGGTAGTCTCATTGAAGTATCACATCCTTAGAAAAATATCTTAATGGTTAATTTTTTTTTTATAAAAGTTTGGTGTTTGTAGCACAACCACCAAAGTGTGACAATGGTTGGTAGACAGGTGGAATAAAAGGTATGTACTGGTAAAAAAACAGAATTAATTTAACAGAGCTTTAACAAAATGTAAAGCCTTACGTGCCCTTAGTTTTGTTTGGCATGTTGTCCCCACCCATGCAAATAAGACCTAATCTTATCCATGCATGAATCATGATATATAGCTGGCTTGTGCTCTGTGTTGGAACACTGACTGTCGTCCATTTTTTATGACCATCCTTTATTAGTTCAAATAAATTAAGTCCTCCATATGGCATCTGCTTTGTGATAAGCCCTAATACTACAGAGTCAATTCATTTTTACACCCGAATTGTTCTTGCTATAGGGTGTGGAGTTCTTGGGTGCTTTATTTTTGTTTAAAGTTTTCTTTAAAAAATTCCGCAGCTCTAATATAATTGAGTTTTTTTTAACGTGTTCTCTTGTCTTTTCCTTTTTTTGTTTTTTGAATCAGAATGAGTCTCCGTGATAAATAGCTGTCTAGAGTAAGCTTAAACTATAATTGTTTGGGTTGTTTTCCAAAATTAAGTTAAACTACATTCTGAAGATCTGTAAGATACACATATCTAAACAAAAAGAAAAACCTTTTTACATGGCATGATAATCAACCTTTAATACTAACTTAAATACTAATAATTTAAATACTAAAATACTAATAATACTAAGAAAATACACGGCCTGATAGTTGACAGTGCCTGAAATCATTTTCCATATGGATCTGCTTTTTCTATCTTGGCTTTGTGAGTGTTTAAGTAAACATTTATTTTCCCTGGTTGGTGGTTTTGGGTTCATATAAGTATCTGGTTTACTATTTATTTGTTTTAGTGTCCTGTCACAAGATCTACCTCTTCGAGAGGTGATGTAGAGAATCTGAGGTTCTTTTGCTTTAAATGGTGTAGTAAGCCTAGCTATTGATGTGTCTTTCCAATCTGTGAACTGGTTGATTGGATTTATCTATATGACTTTTCAATTCACTCATTTCTTAGTGTGCCAAGTTATCTGCCTGCTTTTGCTGCCACTCTTTTCCTTATTTCACTAAATTGATCCAATCTTCAATATTCTTGTCACTGCCAATCTCAATCTAAACCTTTTCATATATTACCTTACTGTACAAGTCCTAAAAACTAGCCAAAAAATACACCTATTTCAATCTCATACCTGGAATAGGGAACCTGGTAAGTCTTTTTTGAGTGCCATAAATTATCTGCCTCTACTACTGGAAAACAGCTCAAAAAACTTCCATGTTTTCTTTCTATTGTAAGTCTTTGATACTTTGGATTGATAGAATGATTCTCACGCCTTTGATCTTGACACAGAACAGTGAGCCTTGGGATGCTTGGATTAGTCTCTTGCTCAAATAAATCTAAAACCCTACATGCTATAATTTAATTCATCCTCTTAGGAATTCAATTGATTTCTGATCATTCTACCAGAAAACACACTATTCCTATCCCATGATGGCTGTCATAATTGGATTTTAAAATATATGAAATTCAATGATTTTAAATCATCTACAGAAGCCATATTCTAAATCTCTTGGAGTAAATCCAACAATTCCTTCTGAGGTATTTAGTTTGCTGCATAATTTCCTCCATGGGCTTTTGCCATTCCCTGGCTGTATTGGGATTTTATCATCTGGCTTGCTCTCTCTTGTAGAGGTGATTATATATACTTAACACTAGGTGTGCTTTCTCTTGTAGACGTGATTATATATACTAAACATTGGGCGTGCTTTTTCTTGTAGAGGTGATAATATTCGGTTTTAACATTCAATGCTTCTATTGGCCTTGCCTCCCTTAGGAAAGGTGATCGTATTGAGGTTTTACTATACACTAGATGTTTCTATTCTCCATGATTTCAGTGGTTCCCTTAGCAATCATCAGCGATGCCTTGACTTGTATATGGCTAGCGTATTCACCCAAGTCATGACATGGTTGAGGGGACCTAATAACTCAT
Source organism: Sequoiadendron giganteum (assembly GCA_007115665.2). Classification (NCBI taxonomy): domain Eukaryota; kingdom Viridiplantae; phylum Streptophyta; class Pinopsida; order Cupressales; family Cupressaceae; genus Sequoiadendron; species Sequoiadendron giganteum. Next base: position 210,759,072 of record CM021107.1, on the reverse strand, counting down.
AGTTAGCATTTGAGTCGCAAATCAAAATAGATTTTGTGACCAGAAAATCAATTGAGAGTATCGAACATTTGAAAAAAAATAAAATCATTGTATGGATCAACATTTGAAAAAAAATAAAATTTAAAAGGATATATGATGCAAAGGTTAGGGAGCCGAATTAATGGCAGCTTTGTCCTTGCAGCCAAAACTCTAATGTAATACACATAAAACTGATGCACTATGAAGACACAAAATTAATTCATATTAAAAAATGCAAAGGAACCATGAGCAACAATAAATTAAAAAACTTATGGCAGGATTTCAAAAACTTGTATCATTCACTTGATCTGTTATACAAAACCGAACTGAATTTGTCTTCCCCTCTTTAAGCTTTTAGTTCATTTTGCCTTATGTGAATGCTTTCAAAGAAAGAGGGAAAAAAAAGAAAAATATATTGTCAGATGTTTATTGCCCTGTGCATAGGATGCTCTTGCATTAGATACCTAAGGTAACTGTAAACATGAATTCTTGCTCTTGCTCATTGAAGACTAAAATCTTGAAAGGTGTAGCCATACTGACCAACCTCAATGGAATTCAACGAGATTGAGTCCTCTATAGGTCTGTTTCTCCACTTGATTAGGTACTCACCATACTTATTTTCCTTAGTTCTTCTGGCTACTCTTGAGTCTAGAATTTCTTCTGTTTTCTCTGTCTTATGCATATGTTGATTCCAATCAGCAACTTTGGAAATTTTTTTGGTTCAGCCTATTGGTCTTGCACCATGAAATGCATATGGGTCTGTCACATTGAATGTGGGTGAAATGTTCATTCGTTTAGGCAATTCATCCATATGCATTGCTTGAGAATCTCATTAGAACTTTGCATGGCCCAATCTTTTTCTGTTTGAGATTTTTGTATGTTCCTTTTGGAGATCTCTCCTTCCTAAAACTCAATATCATTTTTTGTTTGATTTGTGCATGTAATGTGGATTATAACTATAGAAATAATTAAAATATCAAAAAATAGAATATAAAATTAAAGTTAATTTCATCAAAAGTTGAGGGGTATGTGAAGAATCATGGCTGATGAAGGAAAAAGATATATAAGACACACCAAATAAGGGGAAGTAACCACCATACCAAGGATGTATCTTTTATTATCTAACTATTACTTCTTTGGAGCATTGAACTACGGTTCATTTAACCTAAGGACAAAACCTCTCATGGTGGAATTGAAGGACAAAAGCACACAATTTCTCAAGAGTGATTTCACATGGAAATATCCACTGTACTAAGTTGACCGATCTTCTAGTAGACATTATTAAAATTTTAAGTTAATAACATTTTTTCGTTTATAATCAAGTCTGATTGCTATTTTTAAAAATAAACTTAGACTCGGTGTTGGTGTGTCTGCACCTTGGTTTCGAGTTTGTCGTTGGTGTTTGTTGGTGTTACTGTTTCTTTGTTTCTTGTGCTTTTATCTCTTCTTTCTTGTCTCCTATGAGTTGGGTTTGAATCTGTTTGGATATGTGTGTAGTATTTCAAAAGCATTTTTGCAAAATAATGATCAGTTTTTCTTTGCACTATGTATAAATATCATGCATGGACTTGTTTATCCTATTCATGACTCTGATTTTGAATAGTTAGCTTCCCTCGTATAAACTGCACACAACTGACTTCCCTATTATCATTTTATTCATAGCATTGTGCGATCATAAATTACACTACAGGTCATCCTCTTTGCTTGCAACATAATCATTATGTCACTGTTTTCTTTTTAATAAACGAAAAATAGTCCGATTGCTATCCAACTATTCAGACACCCACGTTTAAGCACAATAAAATTAAAGAAGCAGGACAAAAAAATTCCAGCAGAAAATGCTTATGCTCCTGGCCATAATCTTAATGATTTTGGACAAGAATCATTCCTTTGAGAGTGGTTTATTTTAAACCTTGGCCAGGGAGCAACCACTGTTGGGCTGAATGAACAAATAATTACACTATTTTTCTGGGTGAAGGTAACTTAAGTTATGCTCATTTAACAAGGACCCTAATAGACTCAGGCAGGCTAAATCTCCGCTTCACTTTCTCTGGCATAGATTTGATTTTTGACATTTGAACCTTTATTTGTATGAAAGATCGTTTTAACTGGAATAGTTTAAATAGCGTAAAAATTTTGTGTTTAGGTGGCCTCCACATAAACAGGTTCTTTAAGGTTAAACACTCCTAATTACAAAGATCCTGATCACATACAAATATTAAATTTGAGATTCAAGTATAAAAATTTAAAATATAACTTTATGGTTAAACACTCTCAATTACAAAGGCTCTGACCACATACAAACATTAAATTTGAGATTCAAGTACAAAACATTTAAAATACCACTTTTAGATTTGAAACGGGATAAAGATTTTTCTTATGTATAATTTAAATATCTTTTCAAAACTTGAACATAGAATAAAATAAAATTGAAGATTTTTAACGTTCATAAAAACAAAGATAGTCTACGAAACAACATGCCTTAGATACTATTTTTACTTAATTGTCTTACAAATTTTAAGTAAACTTTTGAGAGGATTATTCATTATTGACTAGCTGCATATTCTTTCTTCATTTCTTCAAACCCAACAATCTCATTGGTCATTGTGACAAATAGGGGACATCTTCTACTAAAAATCTCAGCCACAATGTTAGTTTTACCACTAAAATGTTGCTCCACAATTGTATAAATTTTCGCAAATGAGACTCATTTGGCATGCTTATGGGATAGCCTAGCTTGAAAATTTGTAAATTTTAGTGCTTGAATATCTATTCTCCTATTTTAGAGAAATAGTTAGTGTCTCCATTCTTTTATCCATGCTCACCCTGTATGCTGAAATAACATTTCCAAGGAAAACTAACTCATCTCTAAAAAATTCACTCTTTTCAAGGTTTACAAAACAAATCTTTCCACTCTCAGTGTATCAAAGAGGGCTTGCAAATATCTCAAACGCTATTCCATGTTTATATTAAAAATTTGAATATCAAAATCTCATCAAAATAAATTGCAACAACTTTCCTCATGTATGGTCTAAATACCCAGGTCATGGTTCACATAATCACCCTATTTTTGGAACAATTATTGTAATGCTAATTAGATAATATTATGAAAAGACATTATTTTCTTTTATATATATTTCGAATATGAATGATTATAAGGTGATGATTGTTCTTTCATGCACTCATGTGAATGTAAAATTTAATATCAAATTTTAATGCCAAAATGGCTATGAAATTTAAGCTTTGACTATTATTATTGTTAGAAATAGTGGATAGATAAATGATATACATGAACAAATATGAAAGATTAATGAGACTCCATGTTTTATATTATGATGTTGGAGGCTATTGTTTCCTTTTTTCTCTTGGTTGCCCCTACACTCCCCTTGTCCTCTTTAAAAACTAAAAAAATGAATGACAAGTCAAACTAATGGCATTCCATGTTTCTATTAAAAATTTGAATATCAAAATCTCATCAAAATAAATCGCAACAACTTTCCTAATGTATGGTCTAAATACTGAGGTCATGGTTCACATAAACACCCTATTTTTGGAACAATTATTGTAATGCTAATTAGATGATATTATGAAAAGACATTATTTTCTTTTATATATATTTCGAATACGAATGATTATAAGGTGATGATTGTTCTTTCATGCACTCATGTGAATGTAAAATTTAATACCAAATTTTAATGCCAAAATGGCTATGAAATTTAAGCTTTGACTACTATTATTGTTAGAAATAGTGGATAGATAAATGATATACATGAACAAATATAAAAGATTAATAAGACTCCATGTTTTATATTATGATGTTGGAGGCTATTGTTTCCTTTTTTCTCTTGGTTGCCCCTACACTCCCCTTGTCCTCTTTAAAAACTAAAAAAATGAATGACAAGTCAAACTAATGGCAGAATAAAATATCTTTTGTAATTCTTTATATACATGCATTTTCTTTATGTTTACAATCCTTTATGCATTTTTCAAATTACTTTAGAAATTATATTTATTTTCCTAATTAATAGTAATGTTAGAGCTAATAATAATTTTCATGCATAACAGCAAAATGTCAGATCAAATCTGTACAGCATGGGCATACAATTGGTTGCCAAAGTATCACCCATATCTTCCACCCAATGTCCTCCTTCGTATAGAGGAATTCAATGTTCGATATTGGGTGAGAGATAGGATGATGAGGAGAATAAATAACAATGGACCACAAACTTCTCAATTTTTTTTTCCCAATTATGTTGTATACTTTAACTCCCTATATGAATCAGAGATCAAAATGAGTTTAGATGTCAAATTTCATCATCTACAGTTTGAGATTATAGATTTTTGTGACTGGTCAGTTGCTCTTTACCATGAGATTCGAGATCTTTACCTCGTCAGATGCATATGGAATATCACAATTAGACCAACGGTAAATATCAAAAAACACACTCTATCTGATGAACTGAGTATGAAGTTCATGATATTTTTTAAGGGACCATCCAAAATTAGTAATCATATGGGCCCACCTGAGGAATGGATTCTCTCAACTCTTAAGTTCAGGTACTCCATTAGATTCATGGTGCATCAGGTAATGCCATCATTTAGGTTGTTAAATGAAAACTATGGTATACCTACCTTGCCTGCTATGAAGTCCAAGTTGACAATTAAAATTAAGACTAATCTTGATGATACTGAAGATGGATAGTTATTACCAGTGCATCCATGGTTAATTAGATGAAAGGATTGTACATAAATTATGTGACAAATGTTCCCAAACTATATAAACATTGTATCTATGAACAAATTCAATTTTGATAATATTTTAAAAAATGTGTGTTAGATTTATTACTCATGCATTAATCTTTATTAAACAAATGCTTGAAAAATCAATCTTTACTCAAGTTTGAAACATATAATACTGAAACAAACCTAAAACATACAATTTATTATTCCCACCTCTTATTGTTTCTGCTTGATGTATTTAGTTTACACAACTGTATTGATTATTGTGTACTGCTCGATGTAATCAATTTAAATTATCTTACTTAATGTTGAACCTTTTATGTAAACGTACAAAAAATACAATATGGATTTGGAAAATTCAAGCTTGCAAGATAAACGAGCCTGTCGTAACCAACAACAACGAGACTGCTACCATACACGAAAAGACATCGTCAATAAAAGAAGACGTGAAATCACACAAAGCTCCCTTGCTAGCGCCTCCGCATCTACACTCCCCTCCTTTGCTCACCCTGCTAAACAACATCCGCCTCCAATCTTTCCTCAAACCTTTTTTGCTGCAAAAAAATATTTCCGTTCTACTCTAGACAGACTTGCACACATGTCGACTTGTCTAGTCTGCATGGAACAATATCCAGGTATAAAGATAAAATAGTTAAATGGACTTTCTACTTGTTACAGATGTGCAGCTGAAAAAAATGGCCATCGCTTCTCATCATGGAATAACATGGACCCTGTTGAGAAACCTCTATGTTTAAAAAAACTCAGTCAAGTTGAAGAAATGCTAATAGTTAGGGTTATCCCTATTCTTCAAGTAACCTATGCAAAGGGAGGGCAACTAAAATATACTGGCCACACTATTTCCTTTCCTTAAGATATTTCTATGATTGCTACACACTTGCCTAGACATATAGATGAATTAGACATCCTATTAGTTAATAGGAAAAACATCGACCAACAAGATTATAGCTTCTTCATGACTAGAGAGCGTGTTTACGATGCACTGCATTATAAAATCACGCATGACCCATACTACCAAAATCTACACTTAGATGAAGTTGCATTAGGATGCCTACCAATTGCTTCCACTAGCATTACTGACCTCCTACCTACAACAACCACAATTACTAGCCCAACAACTGCAACCTCTACGCATATAGATGCTACAACATTTGACCTTCCACCAACACGTACTGAAGTCAAGGAATTGTGTTCTATACTACAACTAGGTCAAGGCCGACCAACCTTGTCTATGTGTAATGCCCCGCCACACAACCCTAGAGGAAGTTGCAAACAACTACTTAAACAGGCTTTTTTTTTTTTTAAAAGTATAATTAATATGCAAGTTCACAACGAATGCCAACAACCTTTAAGGTTACGAGACATAGGTTATATAGAACCTCAACAAAAAACATGAATTAAACCAAGACATTCATTTCCTCAATAATTTAAACACATACATTCCAATTAAGATAGTTTACATCAAGCATAAAGATAACTTTCCATTCCATTAATTCATAATTAAATATTACAATTACATCCCTCATTCCCCGAATGAGGCAAGACCAATAAATAAGTTAATAAATACAACTTCCACCTCGATAACAACTGAGGGGTAAAATAATACAAGATCAACTGAAATGAAATAAAGCAAGAACTGATACTGAAACCCACAAGCTCTCCAACTGGAAGTCTTGTCCAAGAACATGAAGAAAGAACCCAACGGATTTAGGTGCACGCCACCCAACCAAGTGGAACCCAAAGGCCCACCCCCCATGCTAGGAGATTGTAACAAGGAATCCTAGTCAAGACAATCTACCTCTAGACACAGGCTAACACAAAACTGAAATAAATTGAAACAACCAACCACATGCCACACAAGTTCAACATAAGATCAACACATGTACAACTCAAGTACAACTCAGATACCATGCAAGTACAACACAAGAACAACACTACATGGTCACATTGCTTCCAGAGACAAAGTAGATCAAGTATGTTATGAAAACCATACACACAGAATCAAACACCAACCATGGTCACATTAGGTATGTTACGGAAACCATAACCACAAAAACAAGTACCAACTATTGTCACACAAAGTGCCATTACACAGCACATCATGAGTTACCCACTGCGGATCATCAAGATGGTGGCCTCAACCGATCCTCGACCCTCATACATACTAAAGAAAAATCAGAAACCAATTGTTGTCCTAGACAAAGTGTCATCACACAACTCGTCATGAGTTACCCACTGCGGATCATCGGATGGTGGCCCTAACCGATCCCCGACCCTCATACTTACTAATGCGGAATCAAATACCTTTCGTACAAACAAGATAGATGACCTTGCCGTTACCGACCTTCCCACCCATCCCAAGCCTAACCAAGCACTTGGGTCTATGAGTGAGGCATAATTATCTTGATTAATGAGAAGTTAGTCATAATCTTCTAAGTATTGTTTTAGTTATCACTTGATTAAACCACTTTCGAAGGTTACCCAATCTTACCTCTTCTGGGCTCTGGCCCCTACGGAAGCCACTCTTCTACTTGACAACACACACACCAACCCAAACATCACTGGTACCAAGGTGCAACAAACAAGATATCACGATCACGCCTTTCACAGGAGGCGACACAAAATGAAATTCACCCCAACACTGGAGGTAACAAAACACATAACAAGGTCACTCCTTACAAGGAGACACGGATCCCATAATCCTCTCCTAAACCAAGGAGCTACAATACATCCCCGTTCGTGAAAACCGGGTTATAACATAGACACAACCTCATGCACTATCCAAGAGAATTCACAACAGGTTGACATCACAAACGACAACCCAAAGAACGGAAGAACCCATATGGAAGACTTAAGAATAAAACACACCTTTAACCCATTTCCCGAACAAGGGCACGAAAGGAATATTCACTGAAGGCACATCAAACAAACTACTTTTGGATATTCTAAATCCATTCCTCATTACATTACGTAATTTATTACATCGATAAAACTGAATTAAGAAATCATCTTTTCAGATAAGGGAGAAATTAGCACTAATATTTAATTCCCTAATTTCTCTTAATAAAATAAGCATTTCCGACTATTCTGAAAATAAAATTTTAAATAAATAAATGCTTCCTCTCTTCGACAAACTCATTCCCAAAACAATTAACTTATCTTAAATAAAACAATTCATTTAACATCAATATAATATTCCATCCGATATATTAATTCTAAAATAAACTCAATAGTTTGGTTGAGAGTACTACGTTTTCATTTTCCCAATCACATTTAAATCATGCGATTAAATTAAATCAATGTTTAATCCCCCCCAATTAAACTTAAAACCTGTTTGAATAAACATCATTTTAATATATATTTACTCAATAAATATACATATAAATATATTTTAAAGCAATATATATTTATATATATATTAATATTTTTAAAACTATATAATAAAATTTTCCACACTATATTATAAAACTTATTTTCAAAATATAATTAAATATTTTAAATGAATATTTTAATATTATAAAATTATAATAGTAAAAATTCCTATGAACCGGGTCAACACCCGCCATCGAGCCGCACAAATTTTGGGGTGAGGTAACTGCCTTGGGCCACGCGCCGTTTAGGGCTGGGCGGCCACGCGGATTCCATAGCCGCGGTTTCTTTTTGCAGGGGGTAGCGGCGTTTTGTTTTCCACAGAGGGCGGAGGTGGAAGCCGGGCTAGGCGGTGGCAGTGCCGACCCCAGTGGCAGCGACTGTGCCAAGCACAGTCGTCCACCCTTGCGGGTGGTGCGGCTGTGCTTAGCACAGCCGACCACCGGCGGCAATGGCAGTTGCGTTAGGGTCGACCGCGAGGTGTGTGGGGAGCGTGCTGGGCGCGACTCCCTCCACCCGCTTCCATGGGAGGTGCAGTGGGGGTTGAGCCCCTAGCTCCCCACAAAATTTTATTTTTTTTTTTAGTTTTTTGAAAACTAACTTCCACCTACGGATTTTTAATCTGAAATTTTTAATAAAACATAGTTTTTATTCCCCCAACCCAAATATTATAACATAACAAAGTATATATATATATCCAGAAGGAATCCATGCAATTAATTGAGAAAATAAATTTTAAAAGACCATTTTCAGCCTAAAACACCATTGATTTTCTTGAAGAAATATTTTTCCAAAGAAGGGATTTTTTTTGGCAACAACTCAAATTTCAACATGGTTTTTCTATTGCAATCGACAACCAAAATTTAAATGATTTCCAACAACATATTCAAACTATAAAACTTTTCAAAATGAAACTATTAATTTGAATGAACCTGATTCTGAGTTTGAGGGGATCCAGAAATGGTGCTCAACTCCCAACCTCATCTCCACAGATTCTCACAACCTCAGTCCAAAACCCAAAAGAAATGCAACAGTTCTTCCTCTCCTCCATTTTAATTTTCCAAAAACTTCATCATCCAAAATTGTGATGCAAAATCCAAACATAAGGATAAAACCCTAAAAAATTCAACAACCATCCTCATATATTCTTCAAAATAGAAAATTAGAAAATATCTCAATTTCCTCAATTTTTGAATTCAAACTTTCAAATTTGACTTTTAAATCATTTTTTAAATTTTTCAATTCTAAATTTCTCAAATTGACTTTTATGCATTTTCTTTATTTTCAAATTCAACATAAATAAATGTTATTTATTAATAAAATAAAATTAATAATAAATAAATTATATTTCAACATAATTCCAGATTACATTACTCAACAACTTAAATACCTTAAGCCATTTAATTACCCCTTTTCTAACTTGCAATTAAATAACGAAGAGAGGGCACAATATTCAAAACAACAAAACCCGACAAACACCAGACGACACACTAGGACTAGGGTGACGACTTGGCACGAAAACCTAGCTACTATCTCCCAATCGAATACCGTTGGCCATTGAACATGCTCCAACCTGTGAAATCAGGTGGAGTCGATGTCCTGTACCTGTCAACCTGCAAATCAAGTAACAACAACATATAGTATAACTAGCATAAAATACACACCGTGAAGAGGAAATCACGGGATCGCAGGGCGCTCGCAAGCGAGTGATGTGATACCGTCCCCTTCACCAATACACTGCAACTAACTGACAAATCTAACATGCTATTATAATTCAAAGCATAACATCCTTAATTCGAATATCCATAATGCTAATCCAAAACGTGGAATAAAGATAACATTTGAATACAGTATCATGACATCAAAATACATCAAAGCAACATACCCACACAAGGATGCACTGTCCAACCAGAAGGAAAAATGGAGGGGTATTACACTATGGACTGGCCACCCATTTCACCATCTCCCATCAATGAGTACACAACTGAAGGATTGTTTATTATGGCTTTCCCCACTTTGTTTCTAAAAGGAATAGTTGCTTTCAAACAACAACGCATGCAAGAAGTTAAATTACATGAATATGCTATCCACTTGCTCAGGTACTTTGATAATAGGTTTGGCCAACACCCTCGCTTTAGGTACTTCATGATACTCAATATTATTATGCGTCATCGTAGCCAAGCCACAACATCTATATTTTTCCATAAGCACATTGATACATGTTTGTCAGCAACAATTTCCAAGCTTTGTCAACGATTAAAGGACCTTCCAGATGAAAAACTTGTTGAACAACTTGAATGTGCTTTGGATCATTAATTCATGGAACACACCCTTTTTGGAACGATTGTAGAGGGGATCTCTTTGATATGGTTATCCAAGTTGGTTGCCCATCACTATTCTTCACACTCAATGCAGCTGATACAAAATGGCCAAACCTGCACAAGATCATGCCATCAACCACACCTTCAAATCTGCAAGTTGCTTATAAATGAAGGGTACAAAACATTGTTCAAAATCCACACCTTGCTGTCCAATATATGCACCATAGGTTCAGTGCATTTCGTGAAGAGGTTTTGGAAAAACTACTTGGCACAACCGACTACTGGTACAAGTATTTTTTTTCCACCCTTGTTCATTTCCAATGGATACCATATAAATATTTTCTAAAAAAATATTCTACCAGGTATGAATGGCAACACAGAAGCTCTGCACATATTCATGGTTTCCTCTAGCTAGCAGAAGCACCTGATGATATTGAGAAACTACAATGGAATAACCTTCAATCGGTACAAAATTCCATTCAATACATTGAAAGACATGTCTCCGCAGGGAACCACCAAGAACTACTTTCAAGGAATCAGGCAATTCATCGATCTCTTGGTGATGACCCATGTTTAATGGACAATAGAATGATTTTGCAATCTGACCCTCTCATTGACTACATTGAACTGGTCAATTGTTTTCAACGTCATACTAAGTGTACCTTGCAAACATGCCTTGGGAAAAAAGGCCAATCGCTACAGTGTCGATACAAAGCCCCTTGGGCCATTCAAGAACTTTCAACCCTTGCAATTGATGAAGTTGGCCAAGCAAAATTCACCATTGCTCGCAATGATGACCGCTTAAACCTACACAACCCTTCCATCCTCTCCATTTAGAGAGCTAGTATTGATTCCCATCCTATTACATCTATCCATGCAATCTCATATTTCAACCAATATAGACTTTGACAAGCCTGCCCCAACAACTTTCAAAAAATGCTTGGTGATACACTAGTTGACTGCGATATTGGAGCCCAAGAAACTTGCCACCTCCTACTTAAAATTCCACTCATCCTATCAAGTCGAACTTTTGTCTCTTTAAATGTGAACCAAAAAAACTTTCAACGGATCTGCCTCTCATCTGAATCAACCACCACCTCCCCAAATACCATTGATGCTTACATGGCTCATCCAATATAATTAGAGGCTATGTCACTTCTTGAGGTCACCCAAAAGTGGACCTACAAGGCTTCACAAAATAGAAAACACCACCATAAAACATTTTATCCCTCAAATTTCTTTTTCCTTTGCTCTTTTCAAATTAAAGCTCTTCGGCGTACGCATTGAACACACAGGTGCGATTGCTAGTTTAAAAATTGTTTGTATTGAATAAAATGTAATTTTGTTATAATATATATTTGTTTTTTGTTGTTGACAAAGTAAAATAAAAATATATGTTTGTTTCACTTTATATTTATATATAGTTTAATTCTACATGTAATTATGTTGATTGTGTGCCAGCTTTTATGTACACGAGACTTGTGCCTTTTCGAATGTTTATGCATGATTATGTTGAATGTTTATGCATGATTATGTTGAGAGGGATTCTATATTGACAAAAATAAAAAAAATTATACAAATTGCTAAAGATTTTAATTGAAGCTTATAAGCTTATAAAGGCAGTTTTTCCACTTGTTAATTATTTTGTTTTGTCTGTACTTGCAAATATAATATGTATTTATGGTTTTCAAATAGTTTCATTTGAATGCAGTTACATATATCTTAAATTATTTGATTTTTTATTTTTAAAAAATTGTTTGTATTGAATAAAATGTAATTTTGTTATAATATATATTTCTTAAATTATTTGATTTTTTATTTTTTAAAAATTGTTTGTATTAATAAAATGTAATTTTGTTGTTGACAAAGTAAAATAAAAATATATGTTTGTTTCACTTTATATTTATATATAGCTTAATTCTACATGTAATTATGTTGATTGTGTGCCAGTTTTTATGTACATGAGACTTGTGCCTTTTTGAATGTTTATGCATGATTATGTTGAGAGGGATTCTATATTGACAAAAATAAAAAAAATTATACAAATTGCTAAAGATTTTAATTGAAGCTTATAAGCTTATAAAGGCAATTTTGCCACATGTTAATGGGACTCTTAAATTGAGAATGACATTATATTTTAGGATGGGGACTTTGAAGCTTCGATAGTTTTTTTTTTTTTTGGGCAAGACTTTGAAGCTTTTTGTTATTATTTGAGTTTGGAATCTTGAAGCTTTTTGTTATTATTTGAGTTTGGAATCTTGAAGCTTTGATTATTGTTGAATTTGGATGCTTTAAATTTTTGTTATATTCAAGGAAACTCAAGGATGCATCTTTGGCCTTTTTAGGCGTGCCCTTGTTTTTAGGATGTTTTGGGGATGAGGTGATGTTTATGGGTCACCACCAAAAATGCAAAATCATAGGAAATGTCCTCGAAATGAAGGAAGAGCAAATTGTTTTAGCAGGGATTAAAGGCGAAGTTGTAAAAGAGGTTGAATCTAGGGCATTATTGGTAGTGAGATTGCAATTTCTTCAAAGAGATAAGTCATTCTATCATTTTTATCTTTATTAAAATAATAAATGTTTTTTGTTTTATTTTGTTTTTTAATTTTTTTTCATTTTAAAGGTGCATTAAATCTAAAAAAAACATGAGCACAATAGTGACATTGAAGTGGAAGAAAAATAAATTTAAGAGTTTTAGCCTCATTAGGGATTTAAATATATATATTTTTAATTTTTCCAACTTGTGACAGCCTTAGATACCAAAAGTAAAACTTCAAGGGGGAGTAGGGTGTGGTGGTATCATTTTTGCAACAAAATTTTTAGAGGGAGCTACATAAAGGTATGATCTAATTTCATGGGTGTTATAGGCCATGGAGTTAAGGTTTGTAAGGTTTGTTTAGACATAAAGGAGGATGAAAAGCTAGAGGCTCATAGATTATGTATGTAGGTGGAAATGAGGTTTAAAGGTGTGAATATCAACACATTCTTTTGCAAGTGGACAATCACCTATGGTAATGCCATCCATGGTTGGTAGTGGTAGTAGTGACACCACAAGATGAAAGATGAAGATTGGTGGTGGTGAGAGGCCAATGATAGTTGCAAGTATGTTTAACATGTAAGCATGAGATGTAACAAAGTCTTCCATTTCATGTGGTCCGTTCTTCTAATTTCAAAAAAATGATCAAAGATGTAGCATCTATTGGTCCCCCATTTATCTCTCCCTTGGAGATCATAAACTACACACTACCCTCTTAGACAAAATATTTTAAGGTTAACTTGTTAATGGAGGATATGAGCCAAATTTGGATTAGGATGGGTGGTTCTATTGTGATGGATGGGTGGATAGATATTAGACATTAGCTGTTTATCTATATTAGTCACATACCTAGTTGACTCTTTTTATCTTTTAGAGTTGTGGGTTGTTCAGGAAAGCGTAAGGATGCAAACTTCTTGTTTGACATTTTGAGAGAGGCCATGAAGGAGGTTGGGGTCTCAAATATTGTATAGGTGGTCATTAATTCAACACATGCAAATTGGTTGGTATGATGGTGGAGGGTACCTACAAGCACATTTTTTGGACCACATGTATTTATGCATTAAAGTTGTGTTCATGCATTGAAAGATATAAGAAAATAAATTGGGTGAAACAAGTGGTGACAAAAGCTAGAGATATTCAAATGATCATTTGCAACCAACCTTGCTCTCTTCAAGACGATTTCAAAGAAAGTTTTTCAACTTGTTGAGACAAATAATTCTTCATATTTGTTGTGACAAGATATGTCAATTATTTCATTTTGGTAGAGATGATGATTAAGGTGCATGAGCCTCTACAATTGATGATGGTGAATTCAAAGTGGAGAGTAGATGGCCTAATTCAAGCTCTATCGGAGGAAAAACCATCAAACAAAGGATCCTTGATGACAATTGGTGGTCCATGTGATGTAAGACATTGTTGATTTTATTATTGAATTTTTTCATATTAAATTTTATTTGTTCAATGTTTCAACTTTTGAAGTTTCTAACTTGTTAAATAATTTATTTGAACTTTTTGCAGATATGTTTGCTTTTTCATCACCTGTTGATGTCATTAGATATGTTGATAGAGACTCTCCTACTCTTGAAGAATTATATGAGATATTTGATAGAATTCTTTGAAAGATAAAATAAACAAATTTGGATAAGGATTCTACTTGTTATATGAGCAACATATTAAGCCCATTGTGATGTGGAGGTGGAAGGCAATGAACACCTCGTTTAATATGGTAGCTTTTGTTCTAAATTCCAAATGCTCTGCAACAAAGTTTGGAAGATTTCCTTTTTGTGATGACGAAGTGGTGAAATAAGGTTTAATGAAGACCTTTCGAAAGATGTATTCAATTGAGGAGTTTATAATACTTCACACACAATGGCTTGCCTTCTTAAATCTTCATGGTCCAACATTCAATAAATTACAAGCAAAGATAGATAGAGCTAGATTAGTTCAAATTGACCCTATTGGATGGTGGACATGGCATGGGAAAGATACACCATAGTTGAGGACACTTGCATTCACCTCCTTTCACATGATAGTTTCTTTGTTGTAGAGAAGAATTGGTCCACATATGCTCTTACCCACTCCATCAAGAGGAATAGACTTACTTATAGATGAGCGAAAAATCTAGTGGTAGTGCATAGTGCTCTTTGATTTTAGGATTGACAAACTCTAGAGTATCAATATACTCCAGTTTTATTGTGGGATTTTGATCTTGAAGTTGTTGCCTAGGTAGATGAGGAGGCACTAGAGGGATTGGTTAAGATTTTGTTGGACAAGGTGAACCCTCAATGGTAGTAACTTTGAGGACTCCAATTTTGATGCAGTGTTGAGATGCAAATTAGGGACAATAGTGTACTTTTTTTTTGTGTTTTTATATTGTAATTGAAGTGAAACTTGTAGCTTTTGGGCATTTTGTTGTAAATTGTATATTAGTTTTTAATATCATATGCATATTAACAATAAATTGTGAAAACAATTTACAATAAGTTTTGACATTTGCTAATTTGTTTGACTTTGACTCTCATGTGAACTCTTAATTTAATTTATGTCGAAGGTGTATCCAATTTGAAAGATACCAACCTAAAATTTGTAATCAATGGTACAATCTTCTTAACAGAGCTTGCAAGACGATCAAACTGATCATAGTCGTTTCGGCCTTGTCTCACCCGTATTAATGCGTGATTGTAATGCCTTCATCATAGTAGATTTCAATGTTCTTATTACCATCATGGAAGAGTACTTAGGAAGTGTCATGTTATTGTCAGAACGAGCTAGATAACTGCGCATTGCAGGTACTAACAATCCCACTTGTACATTAATAAGAAGAATTGTCCGCTCACCATTCGTTCATCATTTTTTTCCATTTCTTCGGTTGTTTTTTGTTGCTTTCTCGCCGCTATTGGTTTATGCTCGTCCAAACTCTTCTTTGTTGGTATTGACCTTTCACTTCTCCAATTTGGCGAGCTGTAGCTTGAAAATAAGGTTTTGATGAGGGTTTTATAGTCTAAAATATTTGACTTTACTTAATGTATTACCATGTGTATAAAGTAAAAGGCATCAAATTTAAAGGATAAACTATTAAGTTTTTTTTAAAACTAAGTAATATGCTTTTTTATTATTAAAAAAATGTTTACTATTTTTTCATGTGAAATATTAAAAGAAAAATAATAAGCTTTTACATTCTTCATTTTAAATGCAAATAAATTATTATTTTTTAAAAGAGGTAAAAATGAAAATTACGTCCAAGCTCCTAATAATGAGCACATTTAGGTTTTAACATTACGACATCCTTTACCCTACGTAGTTAAGTATATATTAGCATAATTAATATATAATATATATTTTATATAATACAAAATAAATTATAAATAAAATAATTATACTTATTATTATTATGTTATATTTTTTAATAAAATTATTATATATATAAAAAATGATTATAATTAATAATTAATAATTACTATAGTTTTATATGGTACAAAAATTTACCATATAAATATAATACAAAATATAATTAATATATAATATATATTGTATATAATACAAATTAAAGTATATTTAATATAATTATATTTATTATTATATATAATAGTATATATAAATTATATTATTGTTATATATCCCTCCCTATCCCCCTATCCATCTCTCTACCTCTCCCTTTCTCTTCCCATATATCTCTATCTCTTTATCACTTTATCTCACTATCTATATCTCTCTATCTCTCCCTCTCCCTCTTCCTTTATATCTCTCTATCTTGTCTTCTCATCTCTCCCTCTCTATCTCGGAGATATAAAGGAAGAGGGAGAGGGAGAGATATAGATGGTGAGATAAAGTGATAGAGAGATAGATATATAAAGAGATATAGAGAGAAGAGAGGGAGAGAGAGACAAAGATAGAGAATTATAGATAGATACATAAAGATGGAGAGAGGGAGAGAGAAACGAGGGAGATAAAGAGAGGGAGAGAGTAGGTGGAGATAAAGATATATGGGAAGAGAAAGGGAGAGAGGGGTAGAGATAGGTAGATAGGGGGATAGGGAGGGATATATAATAATAATATAATTTATATATACTATTATATATAATAATATAATTTATATATACTATTATATATAATAATAAATATAATTATATTAAATATCTCTCTCTCCCCCCCTCTTCTTTCTCTCATTCTTCTACTTATCTCTTTCCCTCCCCCCTCTTCTCTCTTCCTCAACCTATCTCTTTCCCTCTCTCCCTTCTCTACCAATCTCTCTCCCTTTCTCTCCCTCCCTCTCTCTATCTCCCTCCTCTCTCTATCTCTCCCTCCCTTCCTCACTCCCTCCCTATCCCCTATCTATCTCTCTATCCAGGCCTTGTTCTCCCTTTCTCTTCTCATATATCTCTATCTCTCTCTTTCTATTTCCATATATCCCTCTCCCTACTCTCCCTCTCTATTTATCTATCTTTGATTCTCTTTGTTTGTCTATCTATTTGTCTCTCTCACTCTCCTCCTCTCTCTATATCTCCTTATATCTCTATCTTTGTATCACTCTATCTCACCATCTATATTTCTCTGTATCTCCCTCTCCCTCTCCCTCTCCCTCTCCCTCTTCTATATATCTCTATCTCTCCCTCTCTATCTATTTGAGCTATCTTTCCCTCTCTCCCCCATCTTCTCTTTCCCTCTCCACGTATTTCTCTCCCTCTCTCCCCCCTCTTCTTTTCTCCCTCTTCTACCTATTTCTCTCTCCCTCCCTCCTCTTCTCTCTCTTCTTCAACCTATCTCTCTCCCTCTCTCCCCCTTTCTCTATCTCTCCCTCTACCTATCTCTCTCTCTCTATCCCCCCTCTTTATCTCTCCCCATCTCTCCCTCCCTCACTCCCTCCCTATCTCCCATATCTATCTCTCTATCTATACCTCTCTCTCCCTTTCTCTTCCCATATATCTGTATCTCTCTCTTTCTCTTCCCACATATCTCTATCTCTCCCTACTCTCTCCCTCTCTCCATCTCTATTTATCTATCTCTAATTCTCCTTGTATGTCTATCTCTTTGTCTCTCTCTCTCTCCCCCTCTCCTCCTCTATTTATATCTTGTTATATCTCTATCTCTCTATCACTCTATCTCACCATCTATATCTCTCTATCTCTCCCTCTCCCTATATCTCTCTATATATTTGTCTCCCTCTTCCTCTCACTCTATCTCCATCTCTAACTCTATTTTCCTCCCCCCTTTATCTCTAGACATTTCTCCCTCTCTCTATCCATCCATCTCTCTCCCTCTCTCTCTCCCCCCTCCCTCTTCCTAGACCTCTCTATCTCTATCTCTATCTCTATCTTTTTATCTCTCCCCCTCTCCCCCTCTCTATATATTTATCTCTTCCATATCTATCTATCGTTCTCTCCTCTCTTTATATCTCCCTCTCCATCTCCCTCTCCTTACCTCCCCTCTCTCTCTCTCTCTCTCTCTCTCGTTCTTCCCCCTCTATCTCTCCCTCTTTCTATCCCTATCTCTCCCTCTCTTTGTCCCTCCCTCCTTATTGCAAACATAACATGAGCCTATTGGTGATGGAGCTCGATTATCTTCCTAATTCAGAGGTTTTATTTCAATCATGTTTGGATCCTTGTAAGTGGCTGTATAGTTGATTTGAATTTATAAATTCTCCATTGAGACCTTTGTTGCATAAACAACATCATTTGTTGAATGACCTAAATTGACCAAACTTAGTAATTAGTAAATGTATGCAAAAAATATACCAAAATTTATCCTAATTGACCTTCCATACTTCTTCAACATACCCATTGCACACTAAGGTGCGATTGCTAATACTAATGTTATGTATTTAGGTTTTATAACGTATATATGAATGCCTTATCAATGTTATCATATGAATATTTAAAATTTATTTATATATTTTATTTTAATTTTCTATTTTTTATATAGCCTTCTTTTTAGCCGTCCCAAAAAATGGCCCAAAAAATTAGGGACTTGGAAACGTGTCTCCCCATCTTGAAAACTTGGGGTAACATAGGTTATATTTAATTACATATACTTAGGGAAAACAATAATTTTATTGAGGGGCATTTACAAGAAAATGAAGTAGTGAGAGGCATTGAAACTTGTAAGGTTTGGATTGAATACTTTATGAGTGCCTATTATTCACATGCTCAAATGATAGATAAGTAATTTATTCAAATACCATATTGAACCACAACTTTGCAATCAAATGAAATTAATACTCTTGATTATATAAAACATTAAACTTATGATTGAAATTGCCTATTCTTTTAAGTAATATCTAATATCTAAATTTTAAGGATGAAACCCCTCTGAAAAATCAAAATAAGATTATTTTAGAAGGTTTTATGGAGCACTCACTATCAAATACTTTTATGCTCCTCAAAAGGTTATACTTCATTATATAGTTTGAATTTGATTACCATATTCTAATGTTGATAATATTTTTTTCAAAGTGATGATGGAGAATATAATTCCCGTGTAGAGCTTCATTTGGGTGTTTGTGTCATTTTTTCTCATGTGAAGTACAATGATATGATAGATTATTTGTAATGCATTTTAGCAAGTCTTGAGAGAGCAAATTAAATTTCACTCTTTTATTTTCTAACTTCTTTGGTTGGAATCACTCTTTGCATCATCAAGTCTAGTACTTATCCTTTTACAAGAATTTTTATCATGTATTCTTACTTTGCTTGGACAAATTTGTTTTAAAAATATCAAGTAAATGGAATTCTAAATAGGGACGGTGGGCCTAGCTTGATTGGCTAAAGCATCCTGTTGTAGGCAAGAGGTCTAGTCTCCTTACCATTCCCATGGTACCAGAGGGCATGTCGCGCTAGCATCACCGGTCATGTGAAAAAAGCTTACCATGGACACTGCAGTTTATAGGGGGTGGCTACCTGATTTTGATTCCTACAGTCTAAAAAAGTTGGAATTCTAAATATTTATAACTGAATTAAAAAAATGTGGATTTTAGTTTAGAGAATGTAATGGTGATGGAATATGATTATTTGGATTCATGAAAAAAACTAACATTATGCATTTCTCTTGGTTTCTTTGATCTCGTGGGTACAAGAATGTGATCAATTAAGGAGTATATTAATCATCAAGCTTCTTGGTTAAGCATGAATGATTTTATGCATAATAATTTTTATTTATTTATTGATAAAACTAGATTAAAGGAGCCAAACCCATTGTATTACTATACAAATTTAAAATTTCATGTTTGGTTATCTCCATTAGAGGGTTGTTATAGTTAGAGTCATTCTAAAACATACAACCTTTAACAATAAAATTACAAAATATCTTATACTAATTAACTAGCCCAACCTAATCTTGGACCAAAGTAGAGATATTGCCTTCTTTTGCATCACTATCATTTGGTTCGAGCTATTAGATATTCATACAAAATACCAATTAATACTTAGTGAGGTGGAAACCCTTGCAACCACCTTTAAGAACTCAATTCCCCACTTTGCTTTGTGACACCAAGGATTATTGTCCTCTCCCACAACCTTGGTGATGGAAGGAACCTAAGAGCCAAAGAAACGTGGGTTGATCATAGAACATTTCCCATTATTTGGGTGAAAGCCTAGACCAATTACAATATCATCCACAACCTTCTTGATACCACATCACCACTAAGGCTTGATTATCATGTCTATAATTGTTGGCATATCCTCTTTTGTTGCCCTTGCATCCAAACAAATTGCAACGAACATGGAGGATATGTTCATATTTGCCTTGTATTTGTGAGAGGTGGAGAGGAAAGTATCCCACAACACTAGCTTGATTGCATGCAACACTATCACATTTTGTTGGAGATGAAATGCAACCACAACAACCAAATAATGACTTTATTCATACCATTTGATGATTGGGCGTGTAGACACATATATTCTTCCTTCATCTCACATGCTTTGGTTGTATGATTTATAACTTTAAGCAAGTTGATCACCACAACGTATTATGATTTAAGGGAAGGATGGGAGATTGGAGGCAATATTTTTCCACACACCAAGAGAGCTTGTGAAATGATATTCCTTAGACATCTCAATTGCCATGCTTCTTCTAGTTTTTTAGTAGTTCCATATGCCGCTTAGTCCTAATAAGGCAACATGGAATTCATCTTCATTATTAGTATCCTTTGACAAATTTTCATTGTCGACCCTACTAAGAGCCCATTATTATTACTTAAAATTCAGTTGGCCCTTAAAGGGTTTGGGTTTCCTTTTTATCACACCATCGAAATTGAGTTTGTGCCAACCCTTATCTAGAGGGATCCACCTTACATTTGCTTTGGCATTAGAAGGAAGATGAATCTTTGACACCCCATGAATAAGGGATTTTTGGGTAGGGTGATCCCACACTAGTGGTTTACAATTCCCTTCATGAAGAAAAATTGCAAAAGCGCTCCCAAGAAAAATATTCCAAGTTTTTAGGGGTTCGCTCTAACCCCCCCTTCGAGTGAACCCCTTTGCGATGCAACTCCATTTGGCGGGTTTTTTAAAAAATGAAATCAATGGGAAATGAAAAAAAAAGTTTGAAGCGATCCAGGGGGTTTGCTCGAACCCCCCTTTTTTGCCCTTCTCCCTCTCCTCTACCAATTTTCTACAAAATTTTGCATTTCTGAGCTTGGATTGAAGATGAAAATGGAATCAACTTCACAAACCCAACTAGGTGATGGAAGTCCTCGGAACGAGCTATCCATCAAATATAATTTTAATATATTTTGGTTTTATTATGTATTTTTTTAGTTTAATTAAAGATAGGTTTTTAACCGAAAATCAAACTCTTTGTTCTGCACATGTAGAAAAATAGCATATTATCAAATTTTTTTTTGAAAAATATCTATGCACTTGATATTGATGTCCTTAATCCAACCAAAAAAATGAATTTCGATACATACAAAAAAAAGTTGTGTTAGCAAGTAAACTTATGTCTAAATTGTAATTGGTTTGACTTCAAAACTTAATTAAGAAAAAAATAGATAAGTAGGAGGTTTCTTCCACAGCGTGTCAATTATATATCAGATTTCAACCAGAAAGTGATTTGACCGAACTTCTCTCATGATTGAATAGGTTCATGATAAGTCATACCCGATCACCATCCCAAGATTCAGCTCAAGTGCTTTAACCTAGTTACCTGGTTAAGCCCACTTAGCTTGCTACCCCATTGGTAAGCTAAGTGGGCTTAACCTTGGGGAAACCCATAGTTGCCGCTTGATCTGAGCAAGATCGGATGGTGACCTGATCAACCAATGCTTCATCCTCCAGGAGCATCACCTAGATGCAATGAGTGCTAGTGGACCATTCATTATCATGAGAGATGGGTTCTTGTGAACCACTACTCATGAATCATGGGTCAATGAGTTTGACTCGAAAACTACACGGTTGAATCCTGATAGCAATATCATAATAAGAAAAAAATATTCAATAAAACACTATGAAACCAATTGCATGCGCTATATATTGTAGTTAAAAATCTAAATTCAAAGAAAAAAGAATTTTATCCTTCATAGAAAAAAAATTATGTGATAGGAAGTACACGTCACTCTTTAAAAATGGTGTTTACTGTTAAAAACTAGTTTTCGAAGGAGACGGAAAAATAAATGCAATTTGATTCCAACTTTTTTCTAAAAAATATAAAAGGATGGTAAACATGTAGAGACAAATTATGCTCACTTGTTTTGTTATTCACACCTTATGGAATGCATACTTGGTTAAGAGAAATTAGGAGATACATAAAGACATTGAAGAAAGATTTTCAACTTCTTGTTCACATGATGTTGTATGGACCTCTATGTTTAACATATGTATGTATGTATATGTATATGTATATATGTTTTGTGTGTGTGTGTGTGAGCGTGTGAAATGCATTGCACACACACATATGTATGTATGCAATGCATACTAGATTAAGAGTAATTGGGAGATACATAAAGTCAACTTATGGTTCACATGATGCTATATGGACCTCTATGTTTAACATACATACATATATACAACTTGTTGTTTTTATTGAATGTATTGTTTCACTTGGAAGTATTTTTGTTGGAGAGCATTAGATTCTCATGATTTTGTGGACTTATGTATGTGTGCATATTTCTGTTGTGCATGCATGCATGTATATTAAGTGTTTTTTTGTTGAATCTATTGTTTCACTTGAAAGTATTTTTGTTGGAGAGAATAATATTCTCATGATTTTGTGGACTTATGTATGTTTTTGTATTAAATGTTGTTTTTGTTGAATTTATTGTTTCACTTGGAAGTATTTTTGTTGGAGAGCATAAGATTCTCAAGATTTTGTGGACTTTGGTGATTTTAATACAATAAATTGATGTGTTTGTGTTGTAAGTTATGACACATTTTATTCATGAAGCCTATTAATTGTGGATACCATTTTTCTAATTTTCATATAGATGATCTCTCTTGGGGAATTCATTGCCATCCACAAACCTTTGATGAGGTAAATAATAGGACATTATTGCTCCTTGTGTTCTATTTTTTTAAACTCTTGAAGGGGTTATTTGTTGGCATTCCATAAAGATGAGTAGATTCTTAGATAGAAACAATTGATATATGTGTGATATATGATATTTCTATAAGTTTGGATGAGGTGATTTGTTGATATTCCATGAGTACGAATGGAAGCTTATTTAAGGATATTCTCTTAATCCTAGATGCCTCTTGTAGAGTAGTTTGTGTATGCCTTTAATATATTAGCACCATATTCGTTGTTGTTTGTAAAAATTTAATGAGGTAGTTTGTAGAGGACATTATTTTCCCTTGTGTTCTATTTTTTGAGTCTTAGTGGGGTTATTTGTTGATATTTTATGAAGATTATGAGTGGATGCCTACATAGAAACACTTGATATTTATGTGATTTATGATATACATGTGAGCCTTAATGAGGCCATTTATTGATATCCATGAGAGCATGAGGATGCTTGTTTAAGGAGAAATTCCCACCCCTATAAGCCTATTGTATTTAGTTTGTGCATGCCTTCAATATCAACACCAGGTTCATTGCTATCCATAAACCTTTAATCCTTTAATAAGGTGCAAAATGGAATAATCTGACAATTAACAAATTGAAATAGTAAATTGTAGGCGGATCTGGGAAGTGTAGAGGATTGTGTACCTATTCTGAAAAGTTAGTTCTAATCATTGTAGGGGGATAGAGTTTCCCTAGGGCTTATGGGTCCTTGTATGCCTCTTCTGCTCTATTTTTTAGATCCTTTGATGATAGATATGAGCTTCTGATGTTACAAAGTTGTCAAAACACCGTCAGATAATTTTTTAGGTGAGTTTTTGTGATTTGACAAGATGTAGGGCTTCAATTACAATAATGATTTTTTTTTCTTCAAGCTCCCTTCAATCCTCTTCAAACCTGAAATTTGCACATTCACAAAGAGGGGAAATGTTGTGCCATTTAGGGGCTTGCCTTAGTCAAACTTCGTGTTAGTGTTTCCACTTCCACAATGAAAATTTCTATGATAAAATGATAAGGGATAGGAAGATATGATGAAATCACAAAGTTTTGCAACTCACCACCCTTCAATGGCTTCCTTGAAGGAAAAAAGTCATACACATCACCTCAAGGTATTGGATCTTTCTTTCTTGATTTTCTTTAATGTTTTAGAGACCTACAAAAGTGTTAGCCTTCACAAAACAATGATAACACATAAGCTCACATAGGATTTGACATGATGTTAGGATCTTGAATTGCTGTAATAAAGCTCTGAAATGTTGCTCTTGACTTGCTTGATAGTTCTCTTGATCATAAGTTTGCCAAGATTTTTCTAGATTTTCCTTGTTAGTTTTCAAATGATGCAATAACTAGGTATTTATAGGAATTTCTCTAACTTCCTGAAAAATTAAATACAAATAGTTGACATTTATAATTTTAATTTTGAATGTTAAAATGTTGACACCGACATATCCAAAATTGATCCCCGACAAAATAGGGGGACCCATACGCCCTAGGGTGAATGGGTCCTGACCCTATTTTCCAAGACATTAATCATCGAGGCAAAATATTAATTAGATGCATTTGTTCAATGCTTGCAATTTCTTGAAAAGTGTTACAAATGGGCTATGGAATGCATAATTTATGAAATTAGGAACCCAACTAGGCTCAATAATTTAGGGGGAGAAAAACATAGTGAAATTGTCAAGGGTGATAATTTACAATGATATTTAGCTCCCACTTTAGTGAGAGAATGAACTTACATTCAGACTCACACTAAAGTAGAAAATCTATGTCAAGAAGGGTTTGATTGTCCAAATTTTAAAGAGATAGTATGACTAAGGATCTAGGGGGAGTGCACAAGGCCCTAGGATCCAAGATCCCATGGAAAACCAACATAAGCACTAAGGAACACACACATGTATGAAATGTACCAAGACAACATACAATGTCAAAATGAAATAAAAAAGGAGAGTATGGATAATCATGGGCTAGTAAGCTATGTTATTCTAGGATCCACACCAAAGCCGTTCATGACTCACATAATAGCAAAGTTTGATATTTTATAGGTGAACAACAAACTAAAAGGCACACGGGCTAGTGAAGTCCGATATTCACTAGGTGAGCCCCCAAGACAAGGTAAAATGAGAAACACACTAGTTCTAGTGAATTATGATATTCACTAGGTGTGTACCCATGACAACCATACCAAGAGTTATACTCCCTGATAACTCTGATAAGGTGCTACAAAAATGCTATGCCCACGCCACACTAAGTTCAACGAGTGTGATTAAAGTGAAGCGAAAATGCTAATTTCAATGTCAACGCATCACTAAGTTCAATACTTGTGAACAAAGTGAAGCAAATAGTGTCAATGTATGCCCCCATCTTAAATAAATTGCAAAACAACATGTGAGAAATTACTTTAAGGTAGAAAAATGATAAATGCCATGTGATAAAAGGTCACAAGAGCCTATTTGGAAAGCCCTATGCCAATGATATGTTTCCAAATAAAGCTACATCATGATACGGGGCTTCCCCCGAATGTAATGCAGCAAATAATATAGAATTTAACATGAGAAGGATCCATTGATCCAGGGTCAGTGTATGTCTTTGTTGTACAGTGATATAATAGAGCTTGAAATTGACATCATTCCCCAAATACTCATGGAATAATGAACACAATGGAGGAATGACACATAGAGAGAGAAGACAAACAAAATTTTGGGTCAACATGGAAAATACCTAAGTGTCTCAACACCCTGCATCATCCCCAAAAAGAAAACACAAGATAAAAGTAAAAGATAAAGTTTACAACTTATAGAAGAATGAAGATACAAATAGAAGAATGCTATGACAAGTTCATTTCCTTTGTATCCTTGTGCCAAACAAAGCAACAAGGGTCATCCAAAATAAACTCACAAACACAAAGGCACACCAAGTAGAACAACATCAGAGATCACATCAAGTGCAAGGAAACACAAAGACCACATGAAACAAACATAAAGGAGTATCACAAATGTGAGCTGAATTAAAGCAGGTCATCCACATCCCAATCTTTCTCATCATATAGGGAAGGTGGACAACTAGCTAATGGGACTACAACAAGTGTCATACTATGAGCATCTCTAGGTTCAATACATGATGAGTCACTCTCATTAGGAGGATCATTAAGCTCATTATGGACTTGTTCATCAATTTTATAAATTTCATCTTCATCATCCAAATTAATCACAATGGAAGGTTTTATGACAATGCTTATTTTATGTTCTTGTTTCACTTATTTTTTTAGTTCCATGTCTTGTTTGGTGAAGGTTGTAATTCTTCTTGAGTTATCTACATAGGTGTTGGATTATCATGCACTATTTTATTCTTTTCTTCCAATTGATGAGCAATAGGACACCTATGCTTATGCTCTTTAAAATTTTGGTTTCTTCTTGCACAATTTTCAATTTGTGATGAGGTAGGAGTAGGTTTCTCAACCATTGGTCTCTTTTCTTCCCTTAAGGGAGGAACTAAAGGAACCACCAAGGGTTAGGAAACCACTTTCTTTTTAGGTCTATACACTTGTTTTATTTTTGGAGGCACAAAAGGAATCATTCAATTATCTCTTGGTCTTTTATATGATATTGTTGGAGGAACTACAACATATTTATCTTGGTTACTTGGAAGGGTTTTTTCTTCGGGCATGGGTTCATCCATAAATAGTGGAGGAAAAACCATGGTCTTATCATTTTTCAGAAATATTGGTAAGAGATAAATCTGTTATGCACTTTGCCTTAAAATTTTGGTATGACTTGAAAAATAAATCCTCACGAGGTTGAATAGGTTCCATAAGTTGAGGCCAAAATAAATCTAATGAAAATTTTCCACAAGAGGACAAAGGATTAAACCCACTATGATGCATTGTAAATATTTGGTTTTCATATGGAATCTTTATGCACTTGTCAATAATCGACGAGGTGACATTCATGGAGCGTAGCCATAGGTAGGCTAGCTTCACACGAAATTGGTCTAACATTAAGATGATGGAGAATGATACATCTAATTGTTTTGGTCCAACTTTAAGAGGAAGAGTGATCAAACCTATCATACAGCGAGCAAAACCATCACGAGTTTTCAACCATGCTTTTGATTATTCATAAGAATCTTGATAAAGCTCATGCACAAACAAGAACTCCTTAGTGATCACATTCTCTACACAAATAGGATCAATGAGTATTCCTTGTACAAGTTTTTCATTGATATGTTTGTCGATATAGAGAAGACCATAATATGCATGTATAGATGCATCACTATTGATGTAAGCAATGTCAAGTAACACAATGGTTTGGCCCTTACGAGGTTGAAAATCTATTAAATAAATCATGCTATCTAAATCCTTGTCATCAGTATTATTATCATCACAAGATTGCACAAAGTTGGATGAATAGTTTGGCATTGGATTGGTAAAAATTTGCAAGTTTTGGTTAGGTGGGGCAACAAACTTATTCCATTGATCATTAACACCACTCAAATGGATGTGATTAAAATCAATGAGGTCTTGAAATTGATGTTTAAGACGTATGCGCCATTTTGTATATCATGTCCACTTGTGCAAAGATATTGAAAAAAGGTATTTGGATTGTAACTTGGATGTAGGGGTTTAGTCATGTCCACGGGTCTAACGGGAGGAAATTGGATTAAGTTCTTATTCAAAATTTGCAACATGATCAAATGGAGGGTGTCAGGTAACTGGGTAAATTTTTTTAATCTCTCGGTCTAAATTGGTATGGGGTTGGACTTATGGCAGCAACTTGAGGGTCAATATGGTTGGTTGTTTGAGGTGTATGTAACTTGATAAAGTTTTTGTTTTGCTTTTTGAATGGTTGATAGTTTTTTTGAGGTATGGATTCATATTTCCTAGTAGGAGTAGATGAAGATGCCTCTTCATACTGACTAACCAAATTCTAGTAATAAAAAAGAGTCATACATAAATGTATAAAAGATGGATATTACATCAATAAGATTTTATCTCTTATGTCAGGTTGCAAGTTTTCAATGAACACTCCTTGCACATTTGTATTAAGTAGAGTAATATTGATTTGTAAATAAAGCAACTAATAGTAGCCTATGAAGTCTATGACCTTTTCAATTTGCTTTTGCTTACATCTCACTAGATCAGTTATTGTAATTTTAGGTCCAATGTCAACTTGGAAATGTTGGAGGAATGCATCAACAAGTTCATTAAGGGAGTGGATTGAGTCATTCAGAAATGAACAAAACCATTCTAAGGCCATGTCTTTCAATGACCTCAGAAAGAGCTTATCCAAGAGTTTATCTTCAAAAATGAAGTCACTACACAAGGTCGTATATGCTGATATATGATTTATAGGGTCTCCTTTACCACTATACTTGTCAAATTGAGGTATCTCTATGTTTTGTGGCATTGATGTTTTCAAAATTTCAAGTGACAATGGGATTCTTTTCACATATTGAAATAGTTGTCCATTTTGGTTTTGGTTCAAAGTTGAGATTTGTTGTTGAAGCAAGGTTATGTTTTACAAAATTTGGTTAATGACAGAATCATTGGTTGACATGTTTTAGGAATGTGGTGAATATGGTGCAATTGTGTATGTGCTTAGTGGACTACTATGTTGTAAATTTATGAGAGGGGATGAAACTTGATATGTTAAATGTGAAGATCCAAAACCATAAGTATTTCCAGTGGAAAGGCCTAATGTTGGAGCTATACCAATGCCTTGTTGTATTGTTGAGGTGACAGTTGTGTTTGTGTATGTCAGGATAGAGGCTATAATTGTAGGGAGCGATACTTGATTTCCTCCTTGAATTTGAGTGTATCCCAAAGCTTGAGTGCAACTAACCATTATAGGTACATTAGAATCAACTATATGGGCTAGGCTATGCAAAACCTCTAGTCCTTGATCATAATTAATCAATTTTCTCATGTTATTTATTATAGGAACCATTGTACTAGCTAGGTTTTAAATAATCACATAGTCTTGAAGTTTTTCTAGATATTTGTCAAATTGTTTCAATTTGTCTTTGGGAACATGGGAAACCATAGTCTTAACATCTATAAAAGTGGGTAATTGTAAGGTTGTCATTGGTATGGTAGTGTTAGGGATAGTGTCCAAAATGGGTTGAGTATTTACAACACTTTGCATGAAAGAGTTATAAGATTCAAGATCCACAACATATGTAATAACATCACGAGATTTCATAAGTCTAGAACTAAATCTCACTAAATTTTTAGAAATAGGACACTAGGTCATTGTGGGGCCTCTCTAATGTTTGATTAACTTGATGCAATAGATAGACACACAATTCAGAGGATGGATTCCTAACTGGATAGTTCACCTTCCATGAGAGGCTTCATTTAATTATCAACCTGCTAGCACTATATGTGCATTCATAGACTCTACATTACCTATATCAATGAGTATAGGTGGTTACACATACAAAAAGCTATGAAGGATGGAAAAGGAAATGAAACATTAACTTGAAAAATAGGGCAAATAAACGTAAGTTGTTACTCGTACTATAGGTACTTATCACTTAAGGTTGTGGCTATTAACTGTTAATATTGAACCATGACTAATCAATCCAAGAGTATGAAACACACATTAAGCTACAAAATCCAACTCAATCATAGAATCATATTCATGAATTCCTCATGCATGAAACTAGAAACTATCTTAATTCAACAATGCATGAACTAATCTAATAACACACAAGAAAGAGTGGATAACAGTACCTCAATGGCCCTTTCTCGAGTTGTTGCTTCCACAATAGATGTCAACACTTACTACTTAATCAATAAACCATGATATTGAACTAACTCCTTTATTGCATTAAAAATTCTAAACTCTGACAAGAATATACTAAATATTTCTCATTCAACAATACATATCTATTATTCAACTGATAATAGAAAACTAGTTGTGATCAATTACCAAATAGTAACTAGAAAAAACTAAAACAAATAACTACCTATATTTTCTCCTCACAATAAATCCCACTAAATAGGGTTTGTGAGGAGTCTTATTCAACCTAGGACTGAAAATAGAGCCATAATGTATTTGTCCACTCTCCCTCAAAGATAGGGAGAGGAATTAGTCTTGTAACAAAAAACCATAATTAAAAAGCAAAATAAGATAAATTAAATTGAAACTCTACCCTAATGGTTAACCACCATGACAGGGGCATATTTCATGGGGAATATCACTTCATGGGTTAACCTTTTCAGATCAGACTTCTTCCTCTTCCCATCATCTTATTTGGTGTGCTTGTGGTGACACCATTCAATGGTCACCTCCATTCTTCTCTAGAACTATCACGCTTCAATCATTCTGACCTTTCCCTTGCAATTGCCTACAATCCCTTATGTTGCAGGCTAGAAATCTAGTCGTTGTAGGTTACAGTTCTTCTAGCTACAAGAGGTTAGTTTCATCCTAAGGAATACACATCATTAAAAATCATCAATTAAGCATAGAATCATACCAAATTTCATGAACATTCACACATACAAATGTCATCATACCATATTTGCATTTTCACATACTAAAGTTTGGTTTAAAGTGCATAAAAAGTATAAAAAATGTATAAATTCTTAGGAATGTCTATGAAACTTGGAAGATTGAAATGATAAAATACATAAAATAATTAAGTAAAATAGCCATAAATTAAGCCCATCACTTCCCCCCAACTAATCCATTGCTTGTACTCAAGCAAATTTTAAGGCTAGAGGTTATATTGTAGAGCTATCTCCCTGAAATTAGCCACAATGTCAACTCCTTTGACCTGCTTCAGATAATAGCATTTTTGATATGAGAGCTTCACCAATCTTTTATTTTCTATTGCTTCTTCTTCCCCTCATTTCTTCCCTGTCTAGTGTGGTAAAAGAAATAGGAGGATTGGAGGATGAAAGATAAGTGGAAACCATGTAACTCCATTGTTCAGTGCAATGTCTATATACTTGTGAGACTTGCAAATCATAGCTATATAGTTATAAATAGAGTGTGGCTCCTTTCTTTTCAACTATGATGAAATTTCTTCCCATATTTTCTAAACAAATGTAAAGGCTTCATTAATAGTCCCTATTGCTAATCCCTTCATCCTTGCATAATTGTGTTTTTTGATATCCATTATTTTCTTTCCAAATCCTTTGTAATTCGAGAGATCTAACCACTGATCTATGACTACATAAGGATCCATTGACTCCTGCATGAGTTATAAGGCAATACATTTTTCTCTTTCATGGTATTCTTGTAGAATTGTTCCCCTTTGAAGCTCATTTCTAATATAAGAGGCCAATTCTCTTATTCGGAGATCACTTAGAAACATCAATGGATTCCAAGCAATGTCATCTGAAAGAACATAATTATGTAGATAGAACTCACATAGTTGATCTTGCATGTTTGGAGTTGAATTGAAGAAAGTATCTAAAAAATATTATTTCTTATTCATTGATACAAGAAGATTACTAATCAATTGGCTAAATTGAAAAAATAAAAAATATCTTGCAAGAACAAAGCATAGACTTTAGCAGGTGGCCTACACTTTAGCAATTGCATTGATTTGTTTGGTATTTCTTTAATCTTCACCTTCAACTTTTTAACTTTTTTTTCTTAATTTTCTAGTGACCTAGTGTGGTTGGATATCAATTCTGCTCTCTCCCCTGCCCATTCTTTTTCTTTTTGGGAGAATTCTTGTGTTTTCTTTCATAGTTCAACACCTAGGGACACTACAATTGGTCCAGTGATGGTTTTAATAGGCCCAATTGAGCATTTGGGTACTAGTTCTTTCCCTCCTATTTCTACCATAGCAAGTTGTGCCAGCATATCTAATTTTGACCCATACTCAAACTTATGGAGTCTCTCCTCCAATTTTGTGATTCTAGCATCTCGTTCAATGTCCTTTTACTGGTACGTCTTTAACAATTCCTCCAGCTATTTTATCCTTTACATTGCTTCTTTCAATTCATTAACATTCCTTTCTTTAATAAAAAGTTCCTCATCCTTCTCTAAAAATTGCTCATCTCCCAATTCACTTGTATACTCACAACCCTCTGAAACAGGTTTTTTTGGAGATCTTTTCCTCATCTTCTTAGCTACAAAATATCTTCTGAATCTAATTCAGAAGTGGTAGAAAAATATAATGACTGTACAATTGGTACATTTATATCTTCACTAGGGGAATCCCCCTCTGATCTAGAATCTATCCCTATCATAACAATATCCTCTTTCTACTTTTTGCTTGTGCCTCTCAGTGGCCCCTTCTTCCCGAGACAATGTGATTGCCTCCTAGATTGTGTGGGCTTCTACCGTTTTGTAGGTGCAGAAGAAGAATCTCCACTCTTTCTCTTTTTACCTTCTGGTGGCATCTTAGAAACAAGGATTTTTAGCTTTTTTCTATTGTGAGCTACTCAACATAGGCTGCAGATTGTGTTTCGTGCATACCCTACTCTTTTGGTTCTCTCATGATACAGGTAGGTGTTGCAATGGGGGAACTAGAGGGCATTTCTCCCTCAGGAGCATCCATAGAAGGCTCTTCCATTCTTTGTTCCTGACCTTTGTTTTCTTCATTAGTAATTTTAAGAATATTATTGATGTTTCTGCAATTGAGAAAATATTCCCAAGACATATTTGGGAATTGAACAGTAAGGCTCCCTTTTACCAATAGTGTGACTAAAAAAATTAGACAATGCTAACTAGTTTATTTTTCTTTTATACTCAGAAGACATTATTTTTAATAGGTTATACAAAAAGTTGAGAACATTTACATGCCTTACATGGTGTAGATGACTTAAATTTAAAATGGATTGTATACAACAATGACTATCTCCCATCACATTTAAGTATTTAATTATGTAAGAAGCTATTGAATCCCAGAGCCAAGGAAAACACAATCGTTTGATACCTTGTGAGGAAGAGTCCAAATTTTCTCCTAGTAAGGATAATACATTCCTTACTATGATGGTGTCTACTCTCATTGGAAACTCCTCTCATATTCTTGGAAAATTAGATACTTTAGCTACAACAATCTTTGATGCATCTACCTTCAAACCCTTAACAATTGCCTCATCATTTTGAAATGTGCTATAATTTTTTTGGGTCATTACCTCGTTAAATTTTGTAAGCTTCAAGAAATAATTCATCCTACTAGCTTGTCAAAAGATAGACAAAAATTTCCCATCTTCTTGTAGTAGGTTACATGTTGTTGGCTCCCTTTGTATTATATCACCCCCCATTGTAATGCTTTAGTATTCCGTAATCACTCCATAATTTTTCCCTGTTCTATTCTTGCTCTACCACCCTAATTATACCACTTCTACCATGCTTGTATGCTATATCACTCAAATGCACTTCTTAATTTAGCTGCTTAGTACTTATTTCCTCTTCTCTGAACTTTGTATCTTTTGAAACTAGAGGAAAATGAAATGGTGCAAAGGTTTGCAAAAATATTTGAAAATCAAGAAAACTAAGGAATAATCTTGAATACCCCTCCCCCCAACTAAATTTACTAAGCGTATCACTTAGTGTGTATGGTTTGAGTGGAGGTATAAACTAGTAGTGGAAAACTAAACATGATATTTGGCATGCACAAATGAATAATAAATATGTAAAAAATCAATAATATTCAATGTTAATTATGATAAATTAATGTGTAGTGTACTTGTAGGAATGATTTGAATTGATAAGAAACTCGTGTGAAGTAGCTGAATACTGCTTGTATCTTGATTTGAAGTGATATTTCTTGATTTCTATGAAGCTCGTGCAATGATGGATTGAAATTGGTGGCAACATATGTGTCACACATGGGAAATATGTTTGAATGGGATAAAAAAGGCAGTGGAAAGTACACTATGGGTGAGGTGAAACTTATTGCATGGTATGGTGGAATCAAAACAGGTGGTAGAATTGCTATGTGTGTATGGATGAAATAGGTTGAATGCAATGAAGTGCAATATGTATGGTTTTATGTGAGAATGGAAATTCTATGAAGTAATGTACATGCAATTAATATGAGTGTATATGAAATGGCTGCCAAGCAAGTTCTATGGGCTCATGTAGTAACAGGTCCCTTATGTAGTTTTGTCACCTACTAGCATGATGTTGCATGTCCCTATTACTTTTTCTATTGGTTCAGAAAATGAAGGTTGTCGAATGTCACCTGTGCAGTGTGTGCATGTGAGATATATGATAGAATTATACATGTGGAATGTTAGTGGGTGAATTGTGTTGCTCGTCTACTGATATTTTTGAAGGATTGCTTGTTGTTGGTAATGAATTTTGTATATGTGTCTCAAATTGATGTTGTAGAGATAAAATGAAGTCATCATTTTGTAATGGTCATTTGTAGAGCTTTAACCTATGGCCATTAACTAGCAATGAAAACTATACACCATCAAGTATTTGTAATTGAACTCCTCTATTTGGAAAGACTATTTTTATCTCATATGGCCCAAGCCATCTAGTCTTTAATTTCCCTTTGTAATATATGTACTTTGAATCATATAGTAAATCCCAGTCACCTGCACTGAATTCCTTAGTTTTAATAAATTGGTCATGCCAACACATTCTTTTTTTTTGGATGATTTCAGTATGGTGTATGGATTCCATTCTTATTTCATATAATGCATTGAGGTTATGTAACCTCTCCTATTTTGTTGATAAGTCCATGCCCAATTTTACCGATGTCCTTAGAGTTTTGTATTCAAATTCTATTGGAAGTATTGCCTTTTTACTATACACCAATTCATATAGTGCAAAACCTGTAATATTCTTCCAAGTTGTCCTATAAGTCCAAACTGCTTCAGGTAATGTGGCTATCCAGTCCTTCTTGTGGAGTTGCACTATCTTTACGAGGATGTTTTCAATTTCTCTATTAGTGACCTTCACTTTACCATTTTCTTGAGGGTGGTGGGGTGTATAATTTTTATGTCTAATATCATATTCTTGTACTATTTTTGTGATCAGATCTGATGTAAATTGTGGCCCCTAGTTTGTGACAATCTCTCTAGGAACACCATATCTTCTGAATATATCTTCATAGAGAAATTTCACCACATTTCCATCTCTAGAAAATTGCAAAGCTTTAACCTCCACCCATTTAGTAAGGTAATTTGTACAAAATAGTATGTATTCTTTTTTATTTTATGTTGGGGATATGGGACCAATAAAATCTAGTCCCCATTTATCAAATGGTGCTATTACTAGTTTTGGTTGTAATGGCATCTCATATGTCCTTGTTGGCTTTCCATTCTCTGACATTTATCACAACTCTTGGTGTAATTTATTGCATCTTTATGAAGTGTTGGCCAATAATAACCAATATTAAAAATCCTAAGAGTTGTCCTCTTGCTACAAAGTGTCCCCCACAAGGTTCATCATGGCATGATTTGAGGATATCATATACTTCATCTTCTTTGATGCATCTTCTCATTATGGTATCAAATCCTATGTAGAATAAATACACTACTATCAATGAGTAACGAATTTTTTGAGTAACGATTTTTTTTTTAAACTAATTGCCTCTTTTCTGTTGGTGAGAGATTTGGTTGTGTTTTCCCTACTACCAGATAGTTGGCTATGCCTGCATACCAAGGTGTATGCAAAGAGAGAGAAAATAGGTTCTCATCTAGGAACATCTTCTTCCAATTTGGTTGGCAGTCTAGAGAGGAAATTTGGTACTACATTGGATTTTGTGGCTTGTCCACAATAGTTATGTCAAATACCTTAAGTAGTAGTAACCACCTTACAAGCCTGCCACCAACTATTGATTTGTTCATTAAATACCTTATTGTTGTATGGTCAGTATGTATGAATATAGAATACCCTATAATGTAGTGTTTGAATTTTTTTATTACATGAACCACTACTAACATATCCTTCTCATTTAGTGTTGTAGACACCTGAATTTGACCACCCCCATATGGTCAAATTCACCCTTGCATTCCTTTGGCCTGTGTCCCCAATCCATATTAATTAAATAACTCCTTATTTGATTAATATTTCCTTCCACCCTAATGTTCCCTAAGGTATTTAACCAATCAATTAAACACCTTACCCCTTTCATCTCTAAATTAAATAAATACCCAAATTTATTTAATTTAGTCACTTTAGCCTTGATGAATTAAATCAATTTTTAATTCATTTTCTTCTATCTCCTCATGTCACATCCTCCATAATCTCCCACTTGTCTCTAATCTATCATTAACCTGCCTAATCCCACATTTGCACAACCTTAATCACTTGCTTATGCTAACCTAATCCTCATGCCATTATGGCATGTGTTCTTAGTCAACCAACATTAAATGCTTTCTCTATTTGGAGAAGGAAACCCCTTCCTTATGTGAATTTTTAATTCACATTTAATCCCCCAATGCATATTAAGGAATTTTAAATTCCTTCTCCCACCCCTATGAGGATTTGTGAGGATTTTTTAATTCCTCACATGTCCTCTCAAGCACATGTGGACAAGGACCTCCTTTATGAGGATATCTTGTCCCTTCCCAAGGTACATAAAAGTACCTCCATGTCACCTCCACATCAACCTATTTTTTCCATATCATCCGCCACATGTCAAGATGTGAGGGCTTGTGAGCTCTCAACTCACCCTGGCCCTTGATCTCATCCATCATGGCTTAATCCCGACCCTCCATTGATTTAGAGGCCTTTCCCCTAAAAATTGTAAAATTTTCCCTTATTTGGCTATCTCTCAACTCTCAACACACTTAGCAATCAATAAATCAAGCACTCAAGTCATCACCTTGCATCCACCATTGTTGCAACATTAGAGATTTCATATTGCATCCATTCAACTACCCACATCCACCATTGCATTCATCTCCATCTTAGCTTCATTTTACACTAAGATTTATGCCATTTTTTCAAGCAAGGAGCATACAATCAAGCATCCAAAGGGCCAATCAAAACCATCAATCTAAACAAGGTAATATTGTTCTTTGTTTTTGGTATTTTGTTTAGATTTAACTAGACTTAATCTTAGTATTTGTTTTGTGTTTTCCTTTGTGCATTCCACTTAGTTTTGAATCTTAGGGTAGGAAAATCACACTGCACACATTTCTTGCATGCTCGGTGGGACCCACGTCATGGGTCTATTTTATGTTTGTTGTTTACATTTTTGTAGTTTTAGATTTTACACACAGAGGCAGATCCGCCCCCAGATAGGCGAATTTTCTAGACACAAGAGCAGACCTGCCTTAAACACGAGTGAACTCGCTATTGCCCTTTTGTAGGAGGGGCGAACCTGATCTAGATCACTGGTCTTAGAGGTGAATACGTGAGGATGGGTGAATCCGCTTGACATAGAGGCAGAATTGCATGATTCACAGGGGTGAATTTTGTATATGCCTCTTTGTACAATAGGTGAAAACAAATCTGCCTTTTTTAGCAGACAGATGATCTCGCTTTACAGACAAGGGAGAACTCGTCTCACACATAGGTGACTTGGTAATAATCCAAAACCTTAATTTTTTCAATTTAAGCTATAATTTGATTTTTGTTTTTAGTACTAACTAGCTAACTTATTTTTCAGTGATTTGTGGCATTTAACTAACAATTTGTGCAGCTTGTCCCCTCACGTTTGACGAAGACCGATGGTGGAAATTACTAACTTATCTTCTGCAAGACGATCGGTCGAAGACCCTTAGTGTAGATCTGTTTATGTGTCTTTTTTCTATACTAATTTAGGCACACATAGATTAATTAGAGGGTTAATTAACTTGTTTGCTATGTTTGGGAGTGAATTGTTGACGTATCCACTTCCCTTGCACCTTTCAGTGATCCTAGGTGACGAGAAATCGCAATTTGTTCCAGTCTAGTCCAGTCCACCCAAGAAGCGCTAGTACATCTAAGCTCTCCCCTTGCGCTATGTGCGAGCCTGGAGACCAACCGAAGCATCTAGTATTTCCTTCCTTTATCGGGACCTACCTAGGATTTCATCACCCAAGGGATGATTCTAACCATGTGTTACTGACGGTGTATTTAAAGGGGGGAGAGCTAAAGCTGTACCCCAATCTAGTCACGTCATGTCTAGCGAAGCGTCGAATCTAGGGTGATACCTAGATAAGATGTACAGGGTTGGTCCGAGTTTCCAATACCTCACTGGGGCTCCCAATCCACGCTTGTGACAAGCTGGTGTTCACAGTTGTGCCTCACGTACCTAACATATATCAAGTACACACGAGATAGCCTTGTTTATCCTAGATAGATACCCGTGTTCTAGTCATGACTTGGTGTAGTGTAGGGGATGTACACCATACCTTGAAGTTACTCACCACATACTCCCTTGGGTTGAGATAGAAATCCTCATGGTGGACTATGATAGTCCTTGAGTGAGAGAGAGAAGGTGAGCCCGTGGCGTCTGTTGATGACATTGTGCCACTAGATCTCTAGCTATCCACCTTCACGAGAAAGGGTGATCCAGAGAACCACCCTGGTATCATAGAGTATTAACCTTGGGGTGTCCCCTCAAGGTGGTGAGCCTACATCAAGTTTGTAAACCCTTTATCACTAATTCTAGGATTGTGCTACCTGGCGTGTCTTCTTATGCGATACGAGTGCTTTTCGTCAGTCTGAGTCAGTCCAACCTTCTAATTGTTGTTTGCTGTGTTTTTGTCCTTTGCCATAGTCTGACCCTGCCCTCAGTGGTGAGTTTTCTTCTCACAAGGGAGAATTTGCATTGTGGATAGGCGATCCTGTCTTGAACAAGGGAAATTTCATGTCTCAAATTTGGTCTAGGTCTTCCTTTAGGCGAACTCATCCTTGTCAAGGGTAAATTATCCTATGGTCCCTCCGTTAGGCAACGCTGCATCTGCTTGTTCCCTTAAAATAGGCAATCCTGCTTACTTCATAGGTGAGTCTGAGTCATCCCCGTCCGTCTGTTCCCAAAATAGGCGAACCTGTTGTCCGCAGGGGCGATCTCATTTTTCATCAGAGTCTCCCTCATTTGTACATCCCTTAGAATAGGCGAACTTTTTGTCCGCAGGGGCGATCCTGTGTCTTTCCATACCATCCCTGTCCATATAATTCAAGACATAGGTGGATCCATTGACCATTAGATAAGCGCTTCCATTTGCGACCGTACATCTCAAGAAAGAGGCAGATTTAGTCCTTAGATAGGTGATTTTGTGTCTTGTGTGTGCTTGTTTCCTTTTGGTTTCCAAGGATATAGGTGATCTTGTCATACGCATAGGAAATCTTGATCCGTAGATAGGCAAATTGGTCTCTCGTGTTCGCCTGTTCCTTTTGGAATCTCAAGATATAGGCGAGCCTGAGTCCTAGATAGAGGCGATCTTGTCAAACACAGAGGTGATCTTGTTAACTCTTAGATAGGCGAACCTATTACTTGGAGGGGTGATCTTGCTAGAAACAAAGGCATATGCGCGTCCCATACGAAACTCCTAAGAATTAATCCTCTTAACCACCGAAGGTCTATCATTTTTCGAGTCCATTTTTGCGATCAATTTTTTTATCACCATCCATTTGCCCATAATCATCATTTTAGTCCATCTGCATTTTATACGTCCCCCAAGGTCCACCCCAAGATGGTTGGTATCAACCTGGATTTGGCAATGTTGTTATTTATCAAGTAACACCTCCTATTCCACCCCCTCAGGTTCTAATTTTGGTTATGG
The DNA here is from genome assembly GCA_007115665.2 of Sequoiadendron giganteum. NCBI lineage: Eukaryota > Viridiplantae > Streptophyta > Pinopsida > Cupressales > Cupressaceae > Sequoiadendron > Sequoiadendron giganteum. The sequence goes on along the minus strand of CM021107.1, from coordinate 210,718,943 downwards.
GTGCATCGCCTGATCCTAAAAATCCCCAAGGCCCTGATCCTAACAATCCTCTTGGTCTTGGTACGCCACAAGGTCCTCCCAATTTGCAAGGCACGAACACCCCGCAAGGTTCAACCCCCATACTATCCACACCACCTCTTCCATTGAACCAACTGGGTCAACTTCCAAGTAATGCTGGGGGGAATTCTTATAATCCTTTCACTGCACCACCTCCACCTCTTGGTCCCATATCCACATCTAACTTACCGCCACCTCTATTTACATCCTAGCTACCGCCTCAAGGCAGTCTTCCACCACAACAAACTAATGCAGGAGCACCATGGAAATTTTATTTTATTGATGCATTTAGGTGTCTAGGTTAGTATTTTGGGTGTTTTGTCACCTAATTGATGTAATAAGCTTGACTCAAGACCATTTTTGCATGTTTGGTGTCATGTAGGGTCATTCTTAGGCATTGGGTAAAAGTTGTTGAAAGAATGTAAAAGTTGCTTTGCAACTTGGAAAATTGCATGTAGGAGGAATTTGAACGGTCACTTGAGTGTTTTTTCTTGTTTTTAACTGATGAGTTACAGTAGCATGGTGTTATTTTTATCCTCACAAACTTTGAGGTAGCATTATTGAAGCATTTGGAGGACAAAAGAATGGAAGAAACTTTTTTTTGCTGCAATTTTAGTGCATTTTCTGTAGTTTCCTTGCTTTGTACAGCCTTGTACGAACTAGTATGGGTTTGAGACTTATATGGATGGAAAGATGGTTTAATTTCAGACATTTTTCATTCATACCAGGTTGAAAGAAAAGGTCGTTTAAGTTGTCTAATGGTCAAATCTTTCCAGCTACCCTGTTTAGATATCAAGGTTCTAGTTTTGAAGAAAAAATGATATCTTGATTTCCCATGGTCGGAAATTGATGAAAATTGGTGTGAAGGTCTATTTTTATGTTTTCCATAACTTATCAAATGGATAAGTCTTAATGTTTTTTTTGTGCAAGTTGGGATGATGCCCTAGTTGCAAATTTATGAGTTTTGGTATGAAAATGATGGCTACAAAATGAGTTTTGATACAAATGCCTTGATAAAGGTTGGGTAAAGGTTTGAGAAGCATGTGCATGCATTTTGAGAAGTGTTTGAAGAGTTGGTAAGGTAAAACAAGGCTAGGATGGTTTTGTTGAGAATGTACTTGCAAGTTGAGGGTTCACAAAAAAGGAAACAAGAAAAGGAAAAAGAGAGAAAGAAGGAAAAAGAAAAGGCAAGACAAATGGAGTTTGACCAAGAGATAAAAGAACTGAGGTAGGCTATGGAACAACTAAAAGAGATGGGAGAAAGAATGGAAGAGGAATGGAAGCAGTTTCTCAAACAAGCACAAAGTTGGCACTTGGTTGTATGGCCCATTATGAAGATAGTTCAAAGGAGAAGACAAGTGAAGATAATAGAGGAAGAATAAGAACAACCCAAAATAGAAGAAGAAGAGCACTTAGAGGTTGCAGCCATATTAGAGTTTGAAGGCACAGAGACAATAGAGGTGAAGGATGAATTGATTTTGGAGGGAAATGATGAGTTGGTGTTAGGATCTAATGTTGAAGAGAAGGTCAAGGATGAAATGGTATTGCAAAGGTATGGTGATGTAAAGTTTCCTTCATTGTTTGCAAAGGAGGATAGTAGGTTTTCTATTTATTTCATATCAGAGATTGGTAGCCTTGAGAAAGCAACATATAGAGGGGTATAATATCAGATGGGAGAGAAAAAAAAAATGTGCAAAGATCATGACTACATTGCAAAGGCAAAAGGACAAGGAAGACGTCTATCACTTTCTTGTTGTGATAGCAATTTTAAGGAGAAAAAAACCAAAAGTCAAGATAAAATAGGTCATGGAAGAGGAGCAAGGTGCTGAGACAGAGATTGGGATACATCAAAGCATGAAGGATCAAATTAAAGGTGACAAGATAGTTAGAAGGCTAGGTTGCTTTGACAAGTTGAAACCAAAAGTGAAAATGAAGACCAATTGGATCTGTTTCAAAGAGGACAAGAGGCAAAGCATAGAAATCAAGGAGGAGAATTCAAAGGATGAAGACCTGTTACTACCCTTAATTCAAGAGGGCTTTGAATTTTCTTTTGGTTGGGAGTATGGTGCAGGGGCACCGTGGAAATTTTATTTTATTGATGCATTTAACTGTCTAGGTTAGTATTTTGGGTGTTTTGTCACCTAATTGATGTAATAAGGTCGACTCGAGACCATTTTTGCATGTTTGGTGTCATGTAGGGTCATTCTTAGGCATTGGGTAAAAGTTATTAAAAGAATGTAAAAGTTTCTTTGCAACTTGGAAAATTGCATGTAGGAGGAATTTGAACAGTCACTTGAGTGTTTTCTTGTTTTTAACTGATGAGTTACAGTGGCATGGTGTTATTTTTGGCCTCACAAATTTTAAGGCAACATTATTGAAGCATTTGGAGGACAAAAGAATGGAAGAAACTCTATTTTTCTATAATTTTAGTGCATTTTCTGTAGTTTCCTTGCTTTGTACGGACTTGTAGAAACTAGTACGGGTCTGAGACTTCTATGGATGAAAATATGGTTTAATTTCAAACATTTTTCATTCTTTCCAGGTTGAAAGAAAAGGTTGTTTAAGTTGTCTAATGGTCGAATCTTTCCAGCTACCCTGTTTAGAAATCAAGGTTCTAGTTTTGAAGAAAAATTGATATCTTGATTTCCCATCATTGGAAATTGATGAAAATTGATGTGAAAGTCTATTTTTATGTTTTCCATAACTCCTCAAATGGATAAGTCTTAATTTTTTTTTTGTGCAAGTTGGGGTGATGCCCTAGTTGCAAATTTGTGAGTTTTGGTATGAAAATGATGGCTACAATTTGAGTTTTGATACAAATGCCTTGATAAAGGATGGGTAAAGGTTTGAGAATCTTGTGTAGGTATTTTTTGAATTTTTGAAGAATTGGTAAGGTGAAACAAGGTTAGGAAGTCATATTTTCAATAAACCCTCATTGTATGCAAGCCTAGATAGGCCAAAAGTGAGATTTTGGAGTTGGGTGAAATTGTGAGTGTATTCATTGATAAGAGTTGTTGATCCTGACCATTTGTAACCTGATTAATGAATATACAAGGTTATTTTCATCTAGAGGATGGTTTGGTTGGTAGTTTTTTTGTAAAAGTGACTTAATTGGGCCTACTTGAAAATGGTAAAAATATGTTTTTGAGCCCTATGTCCCAAAGTAACCCTAGTCCATTTCAAAATATGTTTTAAAAATCCAAAAAGGGTATCCAAAAGTGTTATTAGATTTTGGTTTCAGTGCCTGGGTTGTGAATAAAACAATAGCATACCTAAATGGAGACCTACTAGGAATTGGGGCAGCCAATAAGGGAATGGTCAAAGTTTGAAGTAAGAAGACCTTGGTAAGAGTTTATTTTGCTTGAGTTTGAGTCCAAAAGGGGTAAATAGGCCCTTGGTAACCTTGGTTGAGTTGGGAGAGTCGAAATCCAAAGCTATGCCTTTGTAGAGGGAGTTTGCCTTGAAGAAAGTTCTTGAAACTTGAAGAATTTTGATTGAGTTGAACCCCAACACTACATCAAAAACCTTGTCACAACCTTTGCTTCACACTAATATCCCATCATAGCCTCAAAAACCACCCTTGCATCAAGCTTAGGGTAATCCATCACAACCCCCGCATCAGCTGCAAGGTAATCCCCAACAAAGTCAAATCCTAGAGAAACATCAATAAAAACCCCCACACTAACCTCAGGAAACTCCCTCGCAACCTCCAAATCAATCATAGGTTATCCCACAACAACCAACATATTACCAAGAACCCCCTCAATAATCTCAAATCCCATCTCAACCTCCTCACCAACCATCCTCCCAACAAATCCTAGGCAACCTTGCTGCCCAATATTTATATCATCCTCAAAGCAACTATCGTACACAAGCCACTACATCAAATCCCAATCCTAATTATTATTATTATCATCCAAAAAAATCCCAACGATGACCATCCCACACTAATCTCCAAAAATCGTAACAACATCCCTATTACCAGCAATCCACTCCACAACAACCCCCATATGCTTCTCAGCAACAATCCACCTACAACCACCAATTCCATCCATATTACCATCAACAACCATCATCATATCAACAAGGTGTCTCCTCCTCATATTATCAAAATCCGCCATCATATCAAAAATCTTATGCCAATCCCCAGTCCACATATCTCAATCAATATCAACAAACTTCTTCATATCCACCTCCACCATCACACGATCAAACCATTCTGACTCCATCCACATCCTATCAGCAATATCCCCCTAAAATCAATCCAATCTGATCAATCCTACTCAATCAAAACCTATCAATAAGGAGTGGGAAGAGATTAAATCCGCATTAAAGGACTTGCAAGCAAGGACATTGAAGAAGTCCTTTAAATTTGATGAGATTTGTCCCTATCCATTTGATCCCTCCATATCATTTTTCCCCTTTCCTAAGCACTTTGAGATGCCAAAGTTTGATAAATACAAAGGAAAGAGTGACCCCAAAACCCACATGTAGGAATTTTACAGACATTTCAAAGAAGTCCTGTACAATGATAATTATCTCCTATGTATATTCCCTAGGAGTCTAATAGGGATAACTCTAGACTAGTTCATGGGTCTTCAAAAGGGGTCAATCTCTTCTTTCATAGATCTATCAAAAAAATTTGTCGCACACTTATCTTTCAACTTGGAGAAGGACATAGACACCTTAGATCTTTCGAAAGAAAAATAATGTGAGGGAGAAACCTTTGCAAGCTACCTACAAAGGTGGTGTGCCTTAGCTAGTCAGCTAAAATCCCATCTCAGTGAGAAGGACATAGTGACCATCTTCATTGAAAATTATCATCTTGACATGGAACATAATCTTAATCTTCACTATGCTACCACCTTTTCAGATGTCATAAAAAAGGGCACCACCATTGAGAGGGCCCTGATTGCTAAGGGACAAGTCAAAATTTAATTCAGATAAAGATAAGTCATCAGGTGATAAGTATCACTACTAGAATAAGAATAAGAATGTTGTCAATGATGATATCACTGATACCAAACACCTCCAAGTAGCCAAAACCTCACAAAGATCACAATATGTCCCTAATAAAAAATTGATCATTAATGTCATATCCGTACCACATGGTGCACCCCGTCCTCCTCAACAATCCAAACAAAACAATCAAGAGAATAATTAAAGCTCATTCACCCCTTTGGGAGAACCCTTAAGTGTTGTTTTCAACAGGTTGCTTCAAGTGAGCTATCCGATTGTCTATCCTATGACGAAGCCCTTTGCCAAGTCAAAACCAAATCCCACATGATATAGGGAAAATGAGTATTGTGACACAAAATTAAAGGTCATTCCACTAACAAGTGTCAAGGTCTTAAAACATATATCCAAGATCTTATAGATCGAGGTGACATACTAGTGGATGCGAATCAAGCAACATTGTCCAATGCTCAACTGCAAATATATCAAAACACCTATCCCAAGCATAATCAAGGTGCCAACACTTCTAATACTACTCTCAAGCCTAATAATAACAACCAAAGTAACAACACCAACAATATTAGCTATAATAATGTACCCTATAACTATGACAACATTGTTATGTGCATCAGTCAGTTAGAGCCTCGCATGTCCATGATCTGTGTTAAAGGCCAAGACCCGCAATGTTCTATTACTACGTGTCACACCCACATATTCGTTCTTGGTCCTTCCACGTCATCCCAGCCAGATCCTGTGAGCTCCCAATATAATATTCTTGATCATCTTGGAAAGACTCCCGCTCAGATATCCATTTTGGATTTTCTTAAGTCTTCCCCTATCTATCAAGAAATCCTTACCAAAGATCTCCAAGATACCCACGTGCCTAATGATATAGATCCTACCCAATTTCAAGTCTTAGTAGGACATCTATCATCCACGTATTAGTTGGGATTCAGTCAAAATAATATGTCGTCAATCGATTCAAATCATAATTGTCCCCTCCACATCGAAGTCCTTATAGCTCGCTGTAAAGTGAAAAGGGTCCTGGTAGATAATGGCTCTACCCTCAACCTCTATACGTTAAAGTTCATAAAATAGGTAGGGTATACCCAAGCTAACTTGAATAACCAGACTATCACCATCAAAGCCTATGATAATGCAGAAAGGGATTCTTAAGGCATTGTTTGTCTTCCTATTCAAGTTGGCCCCATTGTGCAGTACACCACGTGCCATGTCCTTGATCTAGACCTCCCATATAATCTTCTCTTTGGCCGCCCATGGATTCATGCCATGCAAGCCGTTCCCTCCACTTATCATCAGTGCCTGAAATTTGCTTACAATGGGATGGGGGTAACCATTCATGCTAATCCTTAACCCTTTGGATATTGTCATGCTCTCAAAGCCTCTTTCCCTCACTCTCGATATTTCCCAGGAGTTGAAGTGGGGGCACGTCAGGCATCATCCTCCAATCCATCTCACAATCCATAATCTAACACAACATCCACCTCATCCAACACATCTGAATCCACCATCACCAAAGTCCAGATCATCAATGAAGGTTGTAGAGAATATGAGATGTGTACCGCAATTAACGTGGCAACAATGCCACCATCTCCCCGCACGTATGGGAAACCTTCTTAGTCAACACCAAAGGAAGAGGTAAAGAATAAAACCCTCACTTCTAAGAATATGGGTTCAACAAAATTCCAAGATTTGGGTACACTTCAAGATCATATGGAAGATGACATCAGCTAATGGGTCTATAAAGAAGAACCAAAGCCCTCACCTCCCCTTGTAGAATATTTCCAAGAGGTCTATCCCAATGCAACAAGGTTGGAAAAAAAATACAATTATCAAGGGGGAGGTATTGGCATAGAAGAGAAAGGAAGACTACAGCCTATTGAGACACCTATGTGGCAAAAACATGTAGGCCTAGGCTATGATAAAAAAGTAGAAGGGTATTACATCATCCCCTAGTACCTCAAATAATTTCAATGCGGATGATGATTTGCTTGAGGAAATACCTGAGGAAGAAACCATAATACTCTCGTACGATGATGTAGATATCCTATCCCTCTTTGATTCCACATCAATCTTTACCATCAACCTTTCCCTTCACCACCCCAACCTGATTGATTGGGACCTACAAGGTAGCACACCTATCAACACCTTTCCCTTAGTGGATACTTATGTGCATCTCATGGGATTGGGGGAAGATGAACACCCTAACTGTAAAATAGAAAGAAGCAAAATAAAAAAGGTTCATCTAGTGAAAACCTCTCCGAGGCACTTCCTGACTCATCAAAAGTAAAAAAAAAGGGTGTAATCGACAATGAAAACCTCGATGAGGCACTAGAGGATGGGGATGTTCATCTTCCCCTTGTAGGATCTCACTTGTCTGAACGATATTCCATCTTGATCAAAGAGATGCAAGAGGTCAATTTGGGAACAAAAGAAGACCCCAAAATCACTTATGTAGCCAAATCATTATCAGAGGAAGAGCATTCCACCATTGCTAGCTTGCTCAAGGAAGGAATCATCTTCACATGGACCTACTCAGACATGCTAGGATTAGATCCCGCACTAGTTGTACACCATTTGGACGTTCATCTGGATGCTAAACCTGTTAAACAAAAGCTAAGAAATATGCATCCCCAAGTGGCTTTTCTCATCAAAAAAGAATTAGAGAAACTGTTAGAGGCCGGGTTTATAATACCTATTGACTACTCTGACTAGATATCCAACATAACTTTCCTATGGCCAATCCAAATAGAAATATTAGAATCTTTATAGATTTTTGGGATCTCAATAAAGCTTGCCCAAAGGATGATTTCCCTCTTCCAAACATTGATATGTTGGTAGATCTTACAATGGGGCATGAGATGTTATCCCTCATGGATATATTTTCCAGATACAACCAAATTAGAATTGCACCAAAAGATCAACATAAAATTTCCTTCACTACTCCTTGGGGTACCTTCTGTTACAATGTCATGCCATTTGGTCTCAAAAACATGGGGGAAACCTATCAACTTGCGATGACTATTATCTTTCTTGACCTCATCCATATCATCATGGAAGATTATGTTGATGAATTATTGGGCAAGTTGAAAAGAAGAGAAGAGCATCCCATAATCTTGAAGAAAATCTTTGAGCGTTTAGAGCACTACAAGCTGCGTCTAAATCCAAAAAAGTGTGTGTTCGGTGTCACATATAGAAAATTATTGGGCTTCGTAGTCTCTAGAAGGGGTATAGAAGTGGATCCAATGTAGGTCAAAGCAATAATGGAAATGCCTCCACTATGCAATCTAAATCAATTAAGGAGTCTTCAAGGAAAGTTGCAGTTCATCAGATGCTTCATAGCCTAGCTTGTTGACAAGTGTCAATCATTCACCCATCTCTTACGTAAAGACATCACCATCAAGTGGGATCCAGAGTGTCAGCAATGATTTGAAAAGATTAAGGAGTACTTTCCTCACCCACCTATTTACTGCCTCCCATTCCAAGCAAACCACTTTTGGTATACATCTCAACTACATCCATTGCACTGGGGGCATTATTGGCCCATCATGATGAGTTCTCCAAGGAATGTGCTATCTGTTACATCAGCCAAACACTTGTGGGTTATGAGCTCAAATATTCCCCTATGGAAAAATCTTGTTTGGCATTGGTCTTCATTTCACAAAATCTTTTTCATTACATGCTCAATCATCCCATTAAGCTAATATCAAAAGTTCAACCACTTAAGTACTTGTTATCCAAAACTTCTTTGACTAGTCGCATGGCCAAGTGGGTCATGTTAGTGAGTGAGTTTGACATAGAGTATGTGGATCACAAAGAAATAAAGGGATAGGTGATAGAAGATCAATTGGTATATGCTCCTTTGGTCAACACATATCCATTATTAGATGAATTTCTTGATGAAGGGGTCTTTACAGTCACAAAAACAAATATATGGACACTCTACTTTGATGGGTCATATATGCATAATGGAGCTGGTGCAGGTGTTTTATCCATCAATCCTCAAGGTGACTACATCCCAAAGTCATTTAGGTTAGCCTTTCCATGCACCAACAATATTGTTGAGTATGAAGCTTTAATCACTAGCCTCAGAATCGCCATCTGATGGAACATCACTCACCTTCGAGTCTTCGACGATTCCCAACTCATTATCAAACAGTTCAATGATGAGTTTCAGATAAAAGACAATAAGTTTTTTCCATACAAGCACATGGTGGATGACTTTAAAAAGTATTTCACCTACATCCAATTTGAACAGATTCCTAGAGTCCAAAACAAAGTAGTAGACGTAATGGCTATGATTGGTTCCCTTATCGATATGCCCAAAGATCGAATGTACTATAAATTTCTTGTTGTGCAACTACTAATCCTGTCATATGATTTACTTGATAATGAGATGGTGTGTGATATCGTAGGTCCCAATTCACCCTAGCACCATGACATTTATGCATACCTCCATGACAACATCCTTCCACCCAACCTTACCCGCAACCAAAGAAAATCATTTATCCAACGCTCACCCTGATACATGATTGTGGGAGATACACTTTACCATTGAGGGTATGATGGTACTCTCCTTCGATGTCTCAATGAATCAAAATATCGTATTGCATTAAATGACGTGCATAGTGGTGTATGTTGGTTTCATTCTAATGGAATGGCCTTAGCCAAGAAGATTATCAGAGCTGGATACTATTGGCCTACTATGGAGTATGACTCTTGTGAGTTCATGAAGAAATGTCTTCCCTATCAGCAACATGCAGATTTAATCCATGCTCTTGCACAAGACTTGAAACCTATCATAGCACCATGGCCTTTCTCTTAATGGGGCTTTGATTTGATCGATAATATTTACCCTCCATCCTTTGATGACCATACTTTTATTATCAAAACAACTGAATACTTTACGAAGTGGGTGGAAGAAATTCCTCTCTCAAATCATGGGTATTTAGATATCCAAATTCATCCTTTTCCATATTCTTTGCAAATATGGAATCCCTTCTACCATCATCATCGACAATGGAAAGCCATTCAAAAACCAAAATATGAAGTTATTTTGTGAGACCTACCATATCCAACATCATTGGTCCACCCCCTATCACCCTCAGGTTAATGGTCAAGTGGAAGCAACCAACAAAACCTTAATCAAAATACTCAAAAGGTGGTCAATAATATTGGTCACAATTGGCACCTCCATCTCCATCCTACCCTTTGGGAATAACCTACATCCATCTGCACTCCCACTGGCGCCACCCCATACTCTCTTGTATATGGTGCCGATGCAATCTTGTTGATTGAAGTTGAGATACCATCACTTTGAATCTCTCTAAAGAATCTCATCAATGACGAAGATGCTCGAGTTGCACACTTAAGTCAACTTGAAATCCTAGATGAAAAATGCATCGAGGCCTACAATCACCTCCAAGCATATCGGCATCGTTTTAGGAGGAAATACAACAAGAAGGTTCATCCTCATCAATTCAACGTTGGTGATTTGGTTCTGAAGGAAAATCGACGTACCCAACAATACAAAGAAAAGAAAGGAAAGTTTAAACCAAACTGATTGGATCCCTATGTTGTCACAACAAAATACGGTTCTGGGGAATATAGGCTTGCAATGCCTAAAGGAGAACCATTAGAAGAGCCTATAAATATCATGCATCTAAAGAGGTTCTATACCTAAGTCAGCTGGGTTATCCTACCTCAAAAAATCCAAAAAAAAAGTAAAAATTCATCAAAAATACAAAAAAATCAAAAGTCAAAAAAATCCAAAAATAGTAAAGAGAAATAATCCATCCTATGGTGAAAACCACCCTTGGCGGTGCCTTGGATAAGTACATTTGGTGAAAATCTAGCAACATGCACCATTCGTAGAGGGCTTAATTATTATCTACCTTGCGTCCTAGTTACTTTGTGCTTCCATCTTATCCTATCTGCATATCCTATCCTTACATCCTATCGACCCCATCCTTCCATCGACATCATGTCATATGTTGCTTGGTCATTTTGATTGAGGATGGGATTATTTATATCAGCCATCCTAAATCTTGAACTTTTATCCTAAATCCTAAGCTTTTTGTCATCTATATATCTGTGTCATTGGTCGGTATCGCATCCTCATCTAGGATCTTTCATCATGTCGGTTATCATTAGGTCTCATGTCATCTTTGGTCATTTTGTCAAACTATGTTACCCCTGCACTTTCACGTAGGCCAGGCTAATCATTTGATTAACCCCCGAGGCATTTGTCTATCTAGTATTTGTCATCCATCAAGGTCTCCATTTTCCTCTTTTCGCTTTTATCCATGGTCAGTCGTCGATCATTTATCGAACTACGAGGGCTCTACGCTTTCATGTAGGCAAGGATAATATTTGATCAACCCTGAGCCCCTAGGTATTTAGGGTGTGTTTCAGTGTCATGTCATGTTGTGTCATCAAGTATGTCCCTATTCAACTATTATCTACTAAAAAGGTCACCAACATCATGAGGTTCAATTAGTTTCGAGTACCCTAAGTCATGTCGATCATCTAATCTATCCTCCATATTTTGGTCTTAACAAGATGTATCCTTCCTAAATCAAATTGCATCAATTCCATCCACCTTTTGATCCTATGGTAAAGGACATTTGGAATCTATTGTGATCTTTTGATGTTTTTGACATTTTTTTTATCATTTTAGCTTCCTATTATACTTTGTTAGGGTCGCCACGATCATCATATCATGGTGTGCTTTGACAAGTAGATATAGGGACATATCTTGATATTTTGTCTTCCTGGTTGTCCCACATAGTACTCACCAAAATCCCCATGGTCTTGTGTTACGTTGGGGCATCCTTTGTGTTTGTGGTTATCCCAACATTAGGCTTGACCAAAGCCCCTGTGGTTTTGGGGTGTTGGATATCCTTCTTGTTTGTTGTGTTTTTCTTTTGCATTGGACACTAATCAGCCTTGGTTCCTCATACCCTGGAATATCATGTCTTCATGCTATAGAAAAAATTAGTGCTCCTAATATGGCAAAATGGTATTAGATCTGTATTTCATCTATCATCATATTGTATTGCATTTCCCCCATAAAATTGCTTTCCCTAGCCTATGATTATTGATTTTGTTTGTGCAAATGTTCTTCCCCCACCTATTCTTCCTATCAAGATTCCTATGGTTTTGACAGGTGCACTCTCACACCCATCATCATTCATCTCAGTATGTGATGCATTGCCATACCTATCATTGCTCACCCAGTTGCATTTGCATTATCATTTTTATCTTCATCTTAAGTTGTTTAGATTAATATAGATTTGTTATTCTAAGCATCTTAAGTTCATTTCATTTCATTATCAATTCATTGCATCATCATTTTCATTATCATCTTGAGTTGTTTAGATTAATAGAGATTTGTTATTCTAAGCATCTTAAGTTCATTTCATATCATTTCATTATCATTTTCATTATCATCTTGAGTTGTTTATATTAATATAGATTTTTTATTCTAAGAATCTTGATTCCATTTCATTTCATTGAATTATAATTTTTATCTTCATCTTAAGTTGTTTAGGTTAATGTTGATTCGTTATTCTAAACATTTTAAGATCATCGCATTTCATCCCATTACAATTTGCATTATCATTTTAAAATTTTTAGAGTTATTATTCTAAATATATTTAGTCATTTCATTATATACATTACATTACATTACATCTAACATATCATGATCACACATATATACACCATACATTTTCATCTATTACATTTCATTCATCCATACATGATTAATCATCACATTATCTTCTATACATTATTCATTATCCATACATAATTGAACCTCAGATCATATTTCATATGCATACATCACATAATAATCAAAATAACATCGTCACCCACATCACACACCATTAGTAACATGTCCATAGCATTCATCACAAAAAGCATAAATCATGTCACATCACACCTTGCATCCACAATCGTTAGACATAATGCATATAATCCATATCATCCACATAGACATAGAAATAAATCATTATCATCAATAACCATACATAAGAGAATAATGAATATCCATCACATCACATAATAACCACACAACATCGCATCAATGTCCGTCACATATCATATGTAAATGTGAAAAAAAAATAGTGTCCATTGAGTCCATTATAAACGATCATAACAGTCCATAACAAGTCCATAATAAAACATAATAAAAAGTCCATCATAAAAGTCCATGAACATCCATAAAATAAAGGTACATGTGCAGAGCGCTAATCAAATATAGAGACTACATCTCCTGAATGACTAATGAATAAAGAATGAACGAATCAATAAATGAATCAATCTCTGGAATCTGTACAAAGAATCTGTAGCCTCTATCTGCCTGTACCCTTGTCCACTCTACACCTATCAAAATATAGGTCATGTCCCTCACCCCCCTCTCCTCACTAACCCACTGCTTTCGGCATCTAACCTCTGAGGGGAGTCTAGCACTGAACCTCAGCCTCAAAGGGGTGCCTCACAATAGCTGCTATATCCTTGTGTGTTGGTGCCCCCTGAGTGTGATGACACTGGCATCTATGGGGCTGCTCTAATGTATGGTGGCACCCTATGTCCAAGATATAGGATGGCCTGAAAGTAAGCACTCATATAGTATTCGACCTCTATACCGGTATCGGCCTCTCCTGCTGCCTGTGATCATGCTATATCCATCTCTATCTTGTACCGATCCCTCAACCCATTGATGTGTCATCTCTCTCTCTCTCTTCCATGCCTCTTGGGCTAACCACATCTGATCCACCCTACAACTACACTATCCTCTATGCCCCTGCATCTCTCTCACCCTGCAATGCATGTACCCGTGTCTCTACTACCTCTGCCCTCTCCAACAAGTCTCCTATCTCACCCATGGTAACCTCTGCACATCGCTCTATCTCAAACCTCATCCCTCTCCCTCCTAGCATCCTCCCTCTCCCTCCTCACCTCGCATCTCTTGCACCCTCCTCGATGCCTCATCTTCCAGAGCTACGCAATACCTCTCTCCATCCCTCTCCACACCCTACAACCTCCCCACCTCCCTCTGCAATCTATCTCGGTCTGCCTCAAACTCCCATAATTGATGCTCTGCTATCCCCAATCGAGCCAAGGCTCCTTTCAGTGACATGGTGGGATCCTCTAGTGACAGTGGTTCTTATGGTACGATCACTAATGGATGCACCTCTGGGGTATCCACATCCATGGCTTGGTCCTCCTCCTCTGCCTCCTACATCTTAGCATCACCATCTCCTCTCCTCCTTTTCCTCCCCCCATTCCTTCTCCTCCTCGGGGGCCTAGTTATCTCCCTCTCATCATCTGATCCGAATCCTAGAGCCCCTATAATCGGGTGCATTGTTGTCATCCACCCTGGCTATGAAGAATACCATACTATGGTACTTGCATTCGTCGATCCTCCCCTCCATGGGTATTGTGTCATTTGGACCCCCTCCCACATCTGTCAAGCAAAATTTTCTATGATCTTCTCTCCCCATAGCACTATTGGCTCTCAACTGATTCGTCTGAATCTCTGAGGTCTTGTGAGAATATCTTGCTCTATCCCAAACTGTCTGGTAACCCTGTCTAGTCTATGCAACTCATAAATAAAGGGGTCCCAACCAATCAAGTAGAAAATTGAGAAAAAATAGCCCATATACCTCCTATCATCATCTCTCCATCCTTGGAAGCGTCGTTGCATGTACGGTATCCAGGTGATGTCCTCTCCCCTCAAATCATCCAACCTCTGCCGCCATCCCTCCAAATCTCCCACATCCTGATAGTGAAATCTCCACCCATGCTCCATCCCCACTAGTATGCTATGAGCAGTGTCTCATCTCATGTCCCGATAATAAGAATATCTAGTCTAGCAGCACTGATATGCTCCCAGGACCATACTTGGAGTAGAGTCACATGAGTGACGCTCAATGCATGTGTATAAAAAACAACATGCATGTCTCGATACAACTAGACTAACACCTATGCTCCCCACACAAACTTTCCCTCCCACTTCTCCACTATATGTCTCACAAACTCAATCACCTTGAGGCTGCAGAAGTGTCCACTCCTGTCTGGTAATAGAGTCCCGCTGATCAGGCCACAAAGGTATTGTAGACATCTAAATTTTACCACTTATATTTGGTCAAATCTACCCTTTTCTTCTAAATATCCTTTTATCCACATTAGTTAAATAATGTTACTGTTATTTAATTAATACCCCTAAATTCTTCCAAATCCCTAAGGTATTTAGTTAAATAATTAAATACCTTACCCCATTTATCTCTTTCTTCCAAGGAATTAAATAAATAGCCCACTTATTTAATTCCCTTTATGTCCCATCCACACTTAATCCTAATTCATCTCCTAATCCCATCATTAGGGATGCACACATTCCTAATCCATGATTAGGAGATGTCACGTCCTCCAACTTTTGCAAGTTGGCTTCTAATCATCATTAACCACCTAACCCTCTTCTAATCCTTCATCATTAGTCTAATCAGTCCTTTAATCAACTCTCCCACATCCCAATGGAATTTTTAATTCCATTTTATTCTCCCAACAAATTTAATGAAATTTTAATTCCATTTATTCATCCCATGCATTTATCTTCCCCATAACCTCTCACAGGTCACATCAGGCATATGGGACAAAGACCTCCTTTAGGAGGACCTTGCCTTATCCGTTGGGTTCTTCCAAAGAAGTGAATTAAAAATTCACATTTTATTTCTCCAACACCATCTCAAATCCCCATGGTGACAAGAGAGGACTTTCTAAAATTCCTCACTTGTCACTATCAGCCCCATATGGAGACAATGTATTCCTTTTTGAGGAAATCTTCTCCAATCCCAAGGTACTTGCAAGTACCTCCACATCACATGGCCTTTTCCATGTAACTTGTCATTTTTCCATCTCACCTTCCACATGGCAGGATGTGAGGGATTGTGAGTCATCAACTCACCACAACCCTCCATCTTGTCCATGGTGGCTCAATCTCAACCATCCGTTCTTCTTTAAATTGAGAGCCTTGGCCTCAAGTTAAAGGAGATTAGAGACAAAGGGTTATTTAAGCATTCAAGCCATTTTGCACTCACTCTCTTAGCATTTGCAGCCATATTATCCATTAATGTATTCACCTACCATCTTCAATCACTACACCCACCTCCATTATTGCATGCATTTTTCCATCAAAGGAGCATACATCCAAGCATCATCAAAGGGCCAACCAACTCGTCAATCTAAATAAGCAAGGTATAACTTTCCATTTGCTTTTGTTGTTTGTTTAGATTCAACTTATGACTAATCATTGAGTGTTTGTATGTGTATTTCCTTTGTTGCATTTCCATTTGTTTTGCATTTTTAAAAGTAAAAAAATACCTGCACACATTTTTGGCACGCCTGATGGGACCCACAAACGGGTTTGTTTCTTTTACGTTTTATGTTGTTTGATATCTTGCAGGTTCAGGAACACAGAGGCGGCCTTTCCTAGAATACAGAGGCGACTCCGCCCACAAACAGGCGACCCTGCCCACAAATAGGTGAACCCATCTAGCTTTTTGTTTTTGTTTTTTTTGACTTTTTGCAAGTTTTGACACAAACAAGCAACCCTGCCCACAAAGGGGAGACCCCACCCACAAACAGGGGACCCCGCCCACAAATAGGTGACCCCGCCCAAAGAGCCAACTATGCCTCAAACACAGAGGCAACCCCGCCCATAACAAAGGTAAATAAGGTAAAACAAAGGGTTAATATTTCATTTTAGAGTTCAGATTCACATTGTTTTCCTTACTGCTGACCCTCTAATGGGTGTTTTTTTGTGAGTGTTTTTTTATAATGTTTGTGTAGCTTTTTAATGGTTGTTGAAGACCAAAAACAATAAACTACTAACGTACTTGCTGCAGGGGGAGAAAACAACTTTCTTTAGTTAGATTATTACTTGTTTTCATTTTTAACTAGGAACAAAACTCTAATTAGAGGATCAAAGAGCTTGTTTGAGTTTCTGAATGGTGGGCTATTGGCATATCCAATCCCCTTGCACCATTTGGCGATCCTGGGTGAAGATAAATTGTAGTCCACTTAAGTATTTTTGTCCCTTTTTTCTATTTCTTAGCGGGACCTGCTTGGGGATTTCATCACCCCAAGGGACGATCCCAACCACGTGTTACCGATAGGGTATATAAAGGGGGAAGGTGAAAGATGTACCTCAATCCAATCACATCGTGTCTGGTAGAGCGTCGAAGCTAGGGTGATACCTAGATAAGACATGAAGAGTTGGTCTGAGCTCTCAGTATCTCGCTGGCCACTCTCGACTCATGCTTGTAGATGGGTTGGTGTTCATAGTTGTGCCTCACGCACCGTGAGTATATTGGGGAATCCCTTAGTGGCCTTCTTAAACCTAGTTAGAGGACCGTGTTGACCATAGCCTCTCACACAAATATTAGAATTTTTCTACTTGAACTATTTGCTTTGTGAAAAACCAGTGTATATTTGTTTAAACAAGTCAACCTTGGCCTTTTTCTTGTTGTTTGCTATGTTTTTGGTTCTTTTCCATAGCTGTTTTTGCCTAAGTCAAGTCCAGATCAACAAATAGAGGCAAATCCGCCCAGAAAGGGGCAACCCTACCTTAAAAGGGGTGAGATTTCCCTTCTATGTCAGTTGTTTACCATCTGGACCAAGTCAAATTTGACCAATTTCCTTAGAACAGGGAACCTTGCCCTCAAAGGGGTGACCCTGCCCTCAAAGGGGTGACCCCACCCACGGATAGGTGACCTTGCCCTCCAAGGGGCGACCCTTCCCTCAAAGGGGCGACCCTGCCCTAGTTTAGGCGACCTTGCCCTCAAAGGGGCGACCCTGCTTTGGAAAGGGCGACCTCACCCTTCTATTTTAGTTGTTTTCCACTTTTTTCAACTCAAATTTGATCAATTTTCATAGAACAGGCGACCCCGCCCCCAAACAGGTGACCCCACCCTCAAAAGGGTGACCTTGCCCTTCTATGTCAACTGTTTTCCATTCGGACCAGGTCAATTTTGATCAATTTTCATAGAAAAGGAGACCCTACCCACATAGGGGTGACCTTTCCCTCAAAGGGGCGGTGCTTCCATGAAGGGGGCAACCCTACCCACAAACAGGGGTGAAACAACCTTTTTTTGCTTCATTTGGGACCCCATTCGGGTTCGTTTTGGTTTTTGTTTGATCATTTTTTATCCTGTTCTTTGTTTGCGCCCTCATTTTGATCAATTTAGGCATATAAATTTGTCCATTTCTGGTCCTATCCTCCCTCCAAGTATCCATTTGGATCCGTCCCTTCATCTGTCTTATCATCCCGTTCTTCATCTGGGACCCCATTCGGATCCGTTTTGGTGTCCGTTCGACTGATTTTAGGACCCGTTCTTCATCCTCCTTGATTTGGGAGACCTTTCCCTTGTCTTGGGAATCCTTTCCATCAAATGGGCATCCCTGACCTACACAAAGGGGTGAAACAACCTTTTTCTTCTTCATCCGGGATCCCATTCGGGTTTGTTTTGGTGTTCATTCGATTGTTTTTCGGACTCGTTCTTCATCCTCTTTGATTAAGATGAATTTTAACTTGTATTGGGAATCCTTGACCTCAAAGGAGTGGACCTTCCCTCAAAGGGGTGTCCCTAACCTGAATAGAGGGGCAAAACAACCTTTTTCTTCTTCATTTGGGACCCCGTTCGAGTCTGTTTTGGTATCCGTTCGGTTGTTTTTCGGACTCATTCTTCATCCTCCTTGATTTGGGAAAAATTACCTTGTCTTGAGTGTCCTTTCCCTAAAAGGGGAATCCCTAATTTGAACAAAGGGGTGAAACAACATTTTTTTCTTCATCCAGGACCCCGTTTGGGTTCATTTTGGTGTCCAATAGGCTATTTTTTGGATTCGTTCTTCATCATATTTGATTTGGGAAACCTTAACCTTGTCTTGGGTGTCCTTTCCCTCAAAGGGTCATCCCTGACCTGAATAGAGGGGCGAAACAACCCTTTTTTTCTTCATTCGGGACCCCGTTCGGGTTCGTTTTGGTGTCCGTTTGGCTATTTTTCAGACCTGTTCTTCATACTCATTGATTTGGTGACCTTTACCTTGTATTAGGTGTCCTTTACCTGAAATGGTCATCCCTGAACTGAATAGAGGGGTGAAACAACCTTTTTCTTCTTCATCCGAGACCCCATTCGGGTTCGTTTTGGTGTTCGTTCAGCTATTTTTTGGACTTATTCTTCATACTATTTGATTTGTGAAAAATCTCCCTTGTATTGGGTGTCCTTTCCATCAAAGTGGTGGCATTGAACTTAAAGGGGCGGCCTTGACCTAAATAGAGGGGCGATAAAACAATTTTCTTCTTCATCTGGACCCCGTTCGAGTCCGTTCGACTGTTTTTCAAACCCGTTCTTCATCCTCCTTGATTTGCGCAACCTTTAACTTTTCTTGGGAATCCTTTACCTCAAAGGAGAGGCCTTGAACTAAACATATGGGTGAAAACAACCTTTTTCGTCTTCATTCGGGACCTCGTTCAGGTTCGTTTTGGTGTCCGTTCAATTGTTTTTGGACCTATTTTTCATCCGAGTCCTCATGCTGATCACTTTAGGAATATCCATTTGTCTTTTGATGGTCCTACCCTCACTCTGAATCTCCCTTTGGTTCTATTTAGTCGAAGCCATCCTTTTAGTTCCTCCGTTCAAGACTCTGTTCAAACCCGTTTTGGTGTCTGTTTCCTTCGTTCTAATCCCATTCTTCATTTAAGCCCCTATCTGAATCCTTATAGGAGTATTTTTCATCCCATTAGGCAATCCTCAAAGTCCCTCCTTTTGGTTCTTCAGTCACCCCTTTGTGTTCTTCCGTCACCTTTGCTTGCTCTTCCGTGTTTGCAGCTGTTTGGTCCCCCGCCAGCTAGCCTTTGGGTGAATTTTCCAAATAGAATAGGAAAGGTTATATTTCTCCTCATAATCATCATTTCCCCTCATTTTCATCTTCTAAATTTCATCATCTCATCAATCAAATCATCTAGGAGTGTCTTAGGGCATCCTCTGATCACATATCCATCATCGTTTCTAAATCTCCTAAAATATGTTTCTGAGGTTTTTTATCCAAGTTGGCTTAGGTGTTTGATCCCAATTGTCATCGTTTGCACCTGCTCAAGATTGTCATCCATCCTAAGTCAATTAATCATCATTATGACCTACTCAATCTACTTCCATCTTGAGGTGGATTCGGTGTTGTAATCATCCCGTTCGCAATCCAATCCGATCATCAACACCTTACGCCATCTAAGTCAAATCTTTGAACCAGGTTTAGAATCTATCTAATCAATCATATGATCTTGTCTCATCAATCCTATCACATCTCATCACATCATCTAGTCATCCCAATCTGAGCTTTTATCTAATTTGAATCTGAGCTTTTATCCAATCCCAATCTGAGCTTAACCTGAATCCCGATTTGAGCTTTTGTCCATCTTCTGATATCAAAACAAATTTTAAGATCTCCTCTTCCTTATTCTTCCAATCCATCCTATTTATCATTCCATCATCTAGTCCCCCCCATCTTTTCAATCTGTATCCATTTCATCTAACATCATGAATCCTTATTCTCCTCCCGCATAACCAATAATAGTAGTCAAAGGGAATCCCAACTACATTGATGATGATAATGAAAGTCTTGTTGATCAAGAAGAGTGTAATATAGATCCCCTTGATGCTATTATTTCTAGTAAGTTTTTTCCAATCGCCTTCCAAAATCCAACCACTCCTCCAAACTATCCCCCATGTCTTCATCCACGCTTAATAATAGTCCTTACACTACCCCTGAAAAGGGATATCTAGTACCCTCACATCCTCATATCCATCATGTCCTCCCTCTACATCTCCCTCCTATCCAACATCCACATCCCCATACTCCTATCCTTATCTTCATCAACCATCACAATATCTCTACCTTAATCCCACATCACAATTTTACCATCCTAATCCAACACCCACACCTTCCTATCATAATCCACCATCCCAATATTCCTCTTATCCTAATCCACCATCTCAATATTCTTATCCTAACCCTCCACCCATATCATCCTACACAAATACATCACCCATGTCCTCTTATCCTAATCCACCATCTCAATCTTCCTATCCTAATCCTTCGTCCATGTCCTCCTATCCCAATCCACCATCCATATCTTCCTATGCTAATTCACCACCCACGTCCTCTTATCCTAATCCACCACCTCAATCTTCCCATCCTAATCCAACATCCACACATTCCTATCATAATCCACCATCCCAATATTCCTACTATAATAAACCATCCTGATCTCCCCAACCTAATCCAACATCCATATCCTCCCATGTCACTTCCCCTTCCATTGCATTATATCTTAATCCTTCCTCCAATTCATCATATTGTAATCCTCCATCCAATTCTAACCCACCTGTCTCTAATCCTAATCCTCCATCTCCTCTTCTTCCTCCACCCAATCCTAACCCACCATTCTCTAATACTAATCCTCCATCTCCTCTTAGTCCTCCATCCAACCCCATCCCCTTATCTAATCCTAATCCACCATTCCCTAATCCTAGTCCGCCATCTATTCCCATCACCCCACCTAATCCTACATCCCTTCCAAATGTTGTCCAAGGACTCATGACATAAGAGATATCCCCAAATCCACATCTTGATGTTGTGAAACAATGCCCTCCCACTCTATCATGTATAATCACTAGTGATGAGGCCCTCCTCCATCCTACACCTATCACTACCATTACCATTCCTAACACTATCCAAACGGTTGAGCCTATCACACCCATTAAGTCCATTGAATCCCCATCTTCTACTGCTAGATCCACCCAATCCATTGGATACATCCAATCCACTCATCCTAGTACTAATATTACCAAACTTCAATCCAATGACCTTCATGAATCCTCCATCCTCCTATTTCCCCCACCCGAGGAGTCACTCCAACACTCCTCTATCATCGTGCCTCCCACATAGGATGAACCATGCCCAGGGTTTGATCCAAAACATACAAGCATATCCCCTCCTCCAAATCTAGATCCTACCATCCCATCCACTCCATCCCAAGATCACAATCCCCCACCCATCCCATCTCACGATTCCTTTCCTCAACCGAATCCTAATCCTACCATCATATCTACTGCATCTCAAGATCACACTAGCTCATTTGCTCCATTCCATTATCCCCTTTACATTCAAGATCCAATCACCCCATCTCATGAGCTTTTAGCGCCCGCTCTAAAAAATCTCTCTTTTCATACCACCTAATCCCTCTCCCGATCCCTTATCCCTCATTCCTCCTTATTAGGATGTTGCTATCCCATCATCTCCATCGCATGATCCTCCATTTCTACCTAGCCCTCCCAACCCAACACCACTTTTATATCACCTTGGTAACATTACACTCATCCATGGTGGTCTCCTTGTAGAAGAAAAACAAAGCATATGCACCACCCATCTTCCTCTACCTACTAATGAACTCACATCATTCTTCCAAAAGAATAAACATCCTACGATAGATCACATGCTCAAGAACATGAACTATCAAGGAAAAGGTTTAGGCCTTCATGAGCAAGGTACTTTAGAGCCCATCTAGGTCAAAGAACATCTAGGCACACAAGGTCTTGGATATATCTCCCAAGAATCACAATCAAAAAATGTTGGTACAACCTCCATACATCCTAAGTGAGCCTCTTCCAAAATAATGAGAGGCACTTCCCATCGCTCTACCAAACCATTCATTGCCATCCCCCCTCCTCTGTCATATCGCCTCAAAAAAACCGCCCATCTTCCTCCTTCATCTTTTAATTCCATTTTGGGTCCTTATGTCCGTCCACCAAACTTCACACATCCTACATATACACAATATATTTTGGGTCCTCATATCCCAAAGTCACCCCCTCCATCTTATCATATTTATCCTCTCATCCATCCACCACCTATCCCTAGTGCACATCCTAACTTCATAACTCCTAATTAGGATCGACAAAGGCACCCCTCCATGCATGCTATCTCACATCCCCCATCCACACACCATCGTCAAAAGCCTATCTCTATCACCCCATCCACGTCTTCTCCACATCATCCATCGCCTCCTACCCATCCCATTGCTACTACAAGAACTTTGGATGCCAAAGTAAAAATGCATAAATCCAAACATCCACATGAATCTAAAGCTCCTCATGTCCCCTTCAAGAGACATGTTGATGAAAAGAAAAATCAAATCCAAAAGCCCAATCAATCCCAAAGGCCACAAAGGCCCACCAAAGCAAAAATCAAAACCATGTGGATTCCCAAGAAAAAAGAGGCCATGCCTTCAAATGAGAAATCCCTAAAGACATCCAAATTTGCTAATCCCAAAGCTAATCATTTGCATCCTCCATCTCCTGACTCTATTTTGGGTCCTTATGTCCCAAAATTCACTATCCCAACACCTCCATTATCGCCACATTCTCCATCCATCAACCCTCCTATCATTTCACATCCACCACATGTGCCAATATTGGTCCTGAATACCGTCCCCCAACACACATCCACTCCATCATTCCATCCATACACTTTCCAACACCCCATCCACTATCCCCCATATCTCCTCCATCAAATCCCTTTAATCCATCGTCTTGCATAATCCATCCATTCTAATAAGGTTGTACCAACATACAATGGTAGCTTTACACATGGGCTTTTATTATCTCATATATAACTTAATGCTTGAGTCCTTCATCCATCCCGTTTATCACATATCTTCCAAACCCACATCCACATCCTCGTCAAAAAGGTCTGAAAATTCAAAAAAGAAAGAAAGTAAAGGGTCAAAAAATTCAAAAAAATTCAAAAAAGTGAAAAGTAAAAAAAATCAAAAAAAGAGAAAAAGAGAAAAAACAAAGAAAAAATAAAATAGTAAAGAGAAAATAATTCGTCCAATGGTGAAAACTTGGAAAACAAGTGCCTTGGATAAGTAACATGATGAAAACCTGGAAAACATGCGTCATGCATAAATCCCCCATCCAGTCTACTTCCACAATTGAGAGAAGCTTCTGCCTATGCATTCCCTTCCTCCATCTCCAACATCTACCTATCTTCTACATCCTACCCATCATATCCCATTTGTATCTAGTCCCTCCATCTTCCTTGTGATCTTGACCTAGATAGGGGAAAACATATATACATTCTTTGGACACCTCTTGGAATATATTCCCCTCATCCATACACTATCATATTCCTTATCCCCCCATCTACTTTTATGATCCATGCATATTATCTACATCCATCTACCTTCATCATCCATCCATCATGCCAACACCCATATCTCCTATCTATGTCCATCTCACTCCCTTATCCACCCATCCCGCTATCCCTCTTGCCTCGTCACACATGACACATATAGAGTGGGGGAATCTCCTTATTTTTGATAGAGTCCTTGGAGACATTGTCCATCCATCCCTCCAAGTAATCCCTTCCATCTCCCCATCCATATCTTCCTATCTACCCATCCACTAGTCCTATTCCATCTTTTCATCCTTATCTCCCCCATCCATTTTTCCATCTAGTAATATATTCCATCCTTCCACATCCTTATCCCTCTATCCACCTATCCTACCATCTTCCTATCTCCCCATCTTTATCAATCCATCCATGTATCTCTATTTTCCTCCTATCTCATAATCCCTTGTCATTAGTATCTAGCTATAGGCTACTCCCATGCAATCCAATGCCATGATATTTCACTATCATTACTCCTATCTGTTTCCTACATCTTCCTAATATCTTATCATTTTTTGTCTCTCATCTATCCATCGTCTCATCCTCCCACTTCATCTTTTGATGATTTGGATAACTATCCCATCCCTGAGCTTCATCTTATGCATAGTGACCATCCTATCCACATGGCCTATCTTGGCTCATCATATCAACTCCATCAATGTATCTCCCTATCATGGTCATATCATTGTCCTTTATCCACTATCTGTCTTTGGCATTTTTTCAAACTACATTTCCCCTATGCTTTCATGTAGGAAAGGTCGATCATTTGATCCACCCTCGGGGTTCTGTCTTTTGTCTGTCTTGTCATCTTCCATCGTCTATATTGGGCCATGTATCGAACTATGTTGCCCCTGTTCTTTCACATCGGCAAGGTCGATCATTTGATCTGCCCCCAGGGCATTTTTCTATCCAATTTGCACCATTCATCAAGGTCTCCATTGTCCTCTTTCTGCTTTTATCCATGGCCTTATGTCGAACTACAAGGGATTTGTGCTTTCACATAGGAAAAGTTGATCTTTGATCAAACCCTGAGCCCCTAGGTCTTTAGGGTGTGTCAGTTCTATTGTCTTGTCATCTTGTTGTCTTGTCATCAAGTATGCCCTTATCTAGCTGGTTCTTCACAAATGGGATCCATTCGTATCATGAGATTCAATCAGTTTCAAGTATCCCGAGTCATGTCGATCATTTAGTTTAGTATCCATATTTGGTCTCAACAAGATGTATCCTTCCTAATAGACCTAATCAACCCCATCCATCCTCTCGATCCTATGGCAAAGGATGTTTTGAAATTGATTGCAATCTTTTGATACTTTTGGCTTCTATTTATCATTTGAGCTCTCTATCATCACTTGTCAAGGTCGACATGATCTCTCATATTATGGTGTGTTTTGACTGGCTAACATAGGGGCATATCTTGATCTTGTTTTGTTGTTGTCTTCTTGGCTGTCCCACGTGGTACCCACCAAGACCCTTGAGGTCTTGTGTTATGTTGGGGCATCCTTTTGTTCTTGTGGTTATCCCAATACCTGGCCCGACCAAAGTCATCACGACTTTGGGGTGTTGGGATAACCTCCTTGTCTATTGTGTTTGTGCATGTATTTGACACTAATCCTCCTTGGTTTCACATACCATCGTACCTGGTGTCTTATGCTATAGCAAAAATCAGTGCTCCAAAGATGGAAAATTGCATTAGGATTGCATTTCATTTTCTCTTTCATTGTATTATCCCATCTCAATCTAATCATGACCCAACCAATCTAGCACAAATCATTAAATCACATCTTTGGTTTTGTTTCCAGCCTTGCTACAACCCTTTCCCTATCATCATCATCATCAATGGGATGTATCCTTCCCTCATCAACAACACTCTCATCGGGATGTATCCTTCCCTATCCTGGTGTTGTTTTGGGATATATCCTTCCCTTATGAACAACACTCCATCGACCATCAGTCCATCCTGGCTTGAAGCTTGACCGGGGCAACCTCATATTTGTACTTGAATTCATTTGTGCTTTCCTTCATCTTACCATCCTCTATCCCATCCATCACTTTGCATTATCCTCCCCATCTACTCTTTCATCATCTCATCCATTTCGAGAGAACACCCGTGTTCTCTTGAACCCGCATGTCCTCTCAAGGGGGCATCCTCAATCCCTAATCTTCATCTTCACTCCCATCATCTTTCCTCCTAGTCACTCCTCGAATGACTGGGGCATCTTCCTTAATATAACCATCTTATTCTAGGTGCTATGTTTTAATTTTCTTTGAAATGATACTACTTCGTAATACCATCTCAAAGACGGGAAAAATGTAGACATCTAAATTTGACCACTTATATTTGGTCAAATCTACCCTTTTCGTCTAAATATCCTTTTATCCACATTAGTTAAATAATGTTACTATTATTTAATTAATACCCCTAAAGTCTTCCAAATCCCTAAGGTATTTAGTTATATAATTAAATACCTTACCCACTTTATCTCTTTCTTTCAAGGAATTAAATAAATAACCCACTTATTTAATTCTCTTTATGTCCCATCCACACTTAATCCTAATTCATCTCCTAATCCCATCATTAGGGATGTGCACATTCCTAATCCATGATTAGGAGATGTCACATCCTCCAACTTTTGCAAGTCGGCTCATAATCATCATTAACCACCTAAACCTCTTCTAATCCTTCATCATTAGTCTAATCAATCCTTTAGTCAACTCTTCCCACATCCCAATGAAAGTTTTAATTCCATTTTATTCTCCCAACAACTTTAATGGAATTTTTAATTCCATTTATTCATCCCATGCATTTCTCTTCCCCATAACCTCTCATAGGTCACATCAGGCATATGGGACAAAGACCTCCTTTAGGAGGACCTTGTCTTATCCATTGGGTTCTTCCAAATATGTGAATTAAAAATTCACATTTTATTTCTCCAACACCATCTCAAATCCCCATGGTGACAAGAAGGGACTTTCTAAAAGTCCTCACTTGTCACTATCAGCCCCATATGGAGACAAGGAATTCTTTTTTGAGGAAATCCTCTCCAATCCCAAGTTACTTGCAAGTACCTCCACATCACATGGCCTTTTCCATGTCACTTGTCCATTTTCCATCTCACCTTCCACATGACAGGATGTGAGGGCTTGTGAATCCTCAACTCACCACAACCCTCCATCTTGTCCATGGTGGCTCAATCTCAATCATTCGTTCTTCTTTATATTAAGAGCCTTGGCCTCAAGTTAAAGGAGATTTGAGACAAAGGGTTAGACAAGCATTCAAGCCATTTTGCACTCACTCTCTTAGCATTTGCAACCATATTAGCCATTAGTGTATTCACCTACCATCTTCAATCACTACACCCACCTCCATTATTGCATGCATTTTTTCATCAAAGGAGCATGCATTCAAGCATCATAAAATGGGCCAACCAACTCGTCAATCTAAGCAAGCAAGGTATAAATTTCCATTTGCTTTTGTTCTTTGTTTAGATTCAACTTATGGCTAATCATTGAGTGTTTGTATGTGTATTTCCTTTATTGCATTCCATTTGTTTTGCATTTTTAAAAGTAGAAAAATACTTGTACACAGGTATAATGGCAGAGCTGGCATCTCCAACCCCAAACAAGCGTCCAAATCCAACTCCCTCCCCTGGATGGGCAGCTCAACCGGTCCAAATACAGCCCGTAGGCTCCTGTCCACTACTCGGCTGTGTGTCCAACTGACCAAGTGTCCTTGGATTGCCAATCGCAAAATCCTCTAGATGTCCTCTAGAGTCACTGTCATCTCCCCTGTCAAGAGATGGAAGGTCGAGATCTCAGAGGTCCATCACTCCATCAATGCGGTTAGTAGTCCTTTGTGCACTTTGATGTTGGGATACCCCGACATATGTAGCATTCCAACCTATGCTAATGATCCATGATTATGGGCATTCATCACCTTAACTGTCACCTCTAATACTGTCGAGTGTCGCTCTCGTGTCCTCAGCCTCTCTAAGTTTTGCATCCATGTCGACCATTCTGTCAGTTTCCTAACATTTCAATTATTTTTCTGATCTTTTTTACCCCTACCCTGGTTTAGCGATTTTTCCTTTGTGTAAGGCAAGCTCACCCATTTCCCATCCTAGCTCATTCGCCTATCCAACTAGCACGTTCATCCCTCTCTTGTCCTTTTGCGAGTTTTCCTGCTTGTCCAGCATCCCTGCCCCTTTCTTGTCTGGGCATGAATCCACCCTTGTTTTCCTCAAGGGTAATTTTTCTTTCACCGTTGTATCTTCCCCCCTGAGTGGCGAATTCACATTTGCCTATATATTTTTATTCTTGCCCCTACATTATGAAAGATCGCCCTTTTTTGGGGAGAGGCAATTTTGAAATCGTCCCTCCCCCAACGTTCTCGCCCCTACGTTGCATGGGTCCGCCCTTTTCTTTGTTGGTCCCCCTAAATGGGAAAATTTTCCTTGTCAAAAGGGTGAATCCACCTTCCCATGGTGCGTCTGTACCCTAATCTACCCGACCCAAAGCTTAAAAAGCATGCAGAAAATCAAATCCAAATCACAAAGTGGGATCAGAAGCCTACCTGATGGGGTACCGCACGCTCGTAGTAATATTTTTGCACCTCCTCGTCATCCACGAATGCCTCATCACCACCCAATCCATCATCCATCTGCGTCATTCTTTATCTCTCTCTTTCATCTAGTCAGCTGCCAAGTGTGCAAATGAGAATTAGATGAATAGTAAATTTTTTAATTTATTATTTATATAATTTTTATTTTTGACTCCATTTAGCCTTTTAATTTTTGGGTAATTTTTACCCTTTAATTAACCTTTTATTAATTCACTTCCCCCTTTTCTTCCAAGGGCTACCATTCACACCCCATGTGTCTGTTTTCCTCCGTTCAAAATCCATTCTTCATGGTTTTTCACACTGTATCATGTGGCATCCTCCATTCTTCATATTGAGAAGTCGCCTGACGCCCCTCTTTCTTCCCCATCACCCTCTCGAGGGGGCATACCCTACCATTTTCCTCCATCTTTCCTTCCTATCCATTTTCTCAAGATACCGGGGCATCATCTAACATTCTCTTCTTCTATTGAGTCATCTACGTTTTATTTTTCTTCAAAACATTGTTATTCTAACAGGATTTCAAAGAAGGGAAAAATGTAGACACCTGAATTTGACCACCCCATATGGTCAAATTCACCCTTGTAGTCCTTTGGCCTGTGTCCCCAATCCATATTAATTAAATAACTCCTTATTTGATTAATATTTCCTTCCACCTTAATGTTCCTTAAGGTATTTAATCAATCAATTAAATACCTTACCCCTTTCATCTCTAAATTAAATAAATACTCCAATTTATTTAATTTAGTCTCTTTAGGCTTTATGAATTCAATCAATTTTTAATTCATTTTCTTCTCTCTCCTCATGTCACATCCTCCATAATCTCCCACTTGTCTCTAATATGTCATTAACCCGCCTAATCGCACATTTGCACAACCTTAATCACCTACTTATGCTAACCTAATCCTCATGCCATTATGGCATGTGTCCTTAGTCAACCAACATTAAATGCTTTCTCTATTTGGAGAAGGCAACCCATTCCCTATGTGAATTTTTAATTCACATTTAATCCCCCAATGCATATTAAGGAATTTTAAATTCCTTCTTCCATCCTTATGAGGATTTGTGAGGAATTTTTAATTCCTCACATGTCCTCTCAAGAACATGTGGACAAGGACCTCCTTTATGAGGAGATCTTGTGCCTTCCCAAGGTACATAAAAGTACCTCCATGTCTCCTCCACATCAACCTCTCTTTTCCATATCATCTGCCACATGTCAATATGTGAGGGTTTGTGAGCTCTCAACTCGCCCTGGCCCTTGATCTCATCCATCATGGCTTAATCCTGACCCTCCATTGCTTTAGAGGCCTTTCCCCTAAAAATGGTGAAATTTTCCCTCATTTGGCTATCTCTCAACTCTCAACACACTTAGCAATCAATTAATCAAGCACTCAAGCCATCACCTTGCATCCACAATTTTTGTAGCATTAGAGCTTCCATATTGCATCCATTCAACTACCCACATCCACCATTGCATTCATCTCCATCTTAGCTTTATTTTGCACTAATATTTGTGCCATTTTTCCAAGCAAGGAGCATACAATCAAGCATCCAAAGGGCCAACCAAAACCATCAATATAAACAAGGTAATATTGTTCTTTGTTTTTGATATTTTGTTTAGATTTAACTATGCTTAATCCAAGTGTTTTTTTTGTGTTTTCCTTTGTGCATTCCACTAAGTTTTGCATTTTAGGATAGGAAAATGACATTGCACACAATTGTATAATTGGATTTTGTGCCTTGAATATTTTTATTGATATAATAAATGGCATGCTCAAGGTTTCCATCCTTTTGTCCTAGCACAACTCCTATTTCAAAATTAGAAGCATCTATATGGATATGGAAAGGTAGATTCCAATTTGGTCATCTTAAGATAGTGGTTTTGATTAATGTTGCTTTGAGAGCTTCAAATGAGTGTTGATAAGCAGGTGTCCATTCAAACTCTACATCCTTAGACAATAAGATAAATAGTGGTGCTACAAGTCTACTAAAATCTTGTATGAATATCCTATAGTACCCAACATGGCCAAGGAAGCTTCTAACATCCTTTTGTCTCTAGGGTATAGTAAATGTGATATTATCTCAATTTTATTGGGGTCTAGACTTGGATTCCCTCATTAGACACAAAATGCCCCAAAACTACTTCCCCAGTCATCATCATGAAGCATTTTTCATGACTCAAGGATAGGTGTTGATCTTGAAATCTCTTTAATACTTTCTCAAAATTGGAAATTTCTTCTTCATAGGTATTCCTATAAGTTGTAAAATCATCCATATAAACCTCTATGGAATCATGTGCAAAGTTTGAGAATATGCTCAGTACCACCCTTTGGAAGATGCCATGTGTATTACATAGCCTAAATGGCAAGATAGAATAAGCATATGTACCCCATGGAGATGTGAAGGTTGTCTTGCCTTGGTCTTTTGGGGCTATCTTAATTTGATTATATCCACTAAATCCATCCAAGAAGGAAAAGTATTGCTTACATGCTAGTGAATCTAGTATTTGGTCAATGAATGAAAGGGGAAAGCAAACTTTCCTATTTGTTGCATTTAACTCACAATAGTCTACAAACACTCTCCATTTACCTCCTTTATTAGGTACAATTACTAGTGGGGACACCCACTTACAGTCAGAGATTGGGTAGATAAACCCTGCATCCAACAACTTTTGTAATTTTCCTTTGACTATGTCATAGACTATGGGGTTCATTCTCCTTTGGGGTTTCCTAACTAGTTTATAGCCTTCATTGATGTAAATCAAATTCATGCATAGTTTTGGGTCTATACCCTTCACGTCATAGTAATCCCATGTAAATGCAGTTGCATGTGCTTACAACACATTCAACAATGAGGTCTGTTGTGCAATATTCAATTAACTATTCACATTTAGTATCTTGTTTGGCATAATTTCTAAAGTCAAGGATGATGTTTGAACAAATGAAATGCCAAGACCTACTATATTTGGAATACAATGATGTGGTAGTAAGGTGTGGAAAATTTGAGAAATAGAGTCAAATGTATTGGCAAGAATTATGTTCTGTAGGAGGTTTTACAAACATGTTGGATAATCATATTGTTGCAGGTCCCTACCATTATTGTTTTGCATGATGTTTGCAATTAGTTCATCTTCATCTTGGTTTTCTAATAAGGGACTACATTCAATAGTCATTAGATTTTGTAAGGAGTACTAGTCTTCCTCATCTAGGGTAGGGCACATAGTTTGTTCCAAATTTACATGTGGCTGGGCAGGTGGGTAGAAGACTAGTTTCTTAGCCACATTTCCATTGGAAATTATCATATTACCAGACCTGTAACCATAAAGGCATCTGCAATTTCCAACCAAGGTCTTCCTAAGATGGGATATCCTACAAGATTAGATTTAGGCTACAACACCATAAATTCTATAGGGTACTCCCATGAGTCTAATATTATTACCAAGTCTTCTATGATTCCCTTAGGTTTGATTGTTGACCTATCTGTTAGCTATAACACCATTGGTCTAGGTATAAGCTCCATTAGGTGTAATAGTTTCATGGTTTGTTTGGTCATTACATTAATGGTTGCCCCAATGTCAATTAAAGTAATCTTAATGAGATTAGCATTGATTTTGACATCCACTACATGGCTCCTAGGTTTTGCATACTTGGGGATAGTTATATTTCCCAACATAATGTCTCCAAGTTGTCTTAAGACATGTACAGTTTGAGGGTCCCTATGTTTCTTGCCTAGATTTTTGAGGCATAGTCCTCTCACTATTTTGGTATAAATGGGTACTTCCTTAATGGACTACATGAGGGGTATCTTGATGCAAACATCCTTAAGTTGTCTCAATAGATTAATTTCAACTTGTGAGTGATGTTTTTGGATTATTAATCTATCAAGGAATGGAGGCTTTGGACTCATGGTTTTTGGACTAACCTGATTTAACTCAAGCTCCTTAGGTTTTTTTTCCATGGGATCTGTTAGGAGTTTCTCATCAATTAATTTAGTGATACGAGGAGATGAAGGCTCAACTAACATCTTCTCTGATTTTAGGTGTACATCACTCACCTCAACCCCATAGGTGGGGTATTGTATGGTGTCATTAGCATAAGCGTATTGGACTAGCTTATCATTTGTGTTAGGTGCAAGTTGTGTTGGAAATTGTGGTGCTCTTGGTGGATTTGGTGTAGTTGTTGAAAGGTTTGGCATCATGACTTGTTGTTGTGGCTGCTAATAGTTGAGATTTTGATTTTTCCACTACTGACCTCTTTGCCATTGATGTTTCCATTGATTTTGTTGAGGTGGCCACTGATTATTATAATTAGGCCCTTGGTAATTATGTGGTGGCCACATTTTTTCTTTTTTTGATTCCAATTGGATTGAGGCATTGGCCATTGCGAGTTTTGCATATTGGTCCATGATTGGGGGTTCTAATTAGGGAAATTTACATTATTAGCTGGAAATAACATGTTATAGTTCAAGGGATCTTGGGGCACACCTTGTCTTGGCTACCATGTTTTTTGTTGAGCTATGTAAAACACTTGATTATCTTCATCTTCCAAGGCATGAAATTCTATACTTTCTTGCACTTGCAATTGATTTTCATTTGTCTACAATGTAGACAATATCCTGTGAGGGTTTCTTCTACCTCTTGATTTTTCTTGATGTGGAAGACATAAAGTTGTGTAGCCAAGTGGCTAATGATGTCCTCCTTCATGTTTTATAGAAGATTGCTTAGCTCAACCCTTGAGACTCCATGGGATAATTTTTTGAGAGAGGTCATATCTCCCCTAGTCTTCTTGGTTAAGGACCTAAAATAGTTTCTACATACTCTAAAAATCTCATCAAATGGTAACCATGAGATGTCTCCTCCAATTAGGTTGAGTGCATCCATATAGTCCTTATTAACTCCCCTTAAGAATACCAATTTTAGGGATTCATCAAAGAGTCTATTTTGATGGGATTTCTTAAGGCGGAACTAAAACCTCTCAATATAATCTTCCAATGACTCATCCTCTTTTGATGAAATCCATAAGATTCCATCCCTCTTTATATCAATTCCTTTGCAATAATTGTAGTATTTCCAATAAATTTATCTTTATTGTATTACAATTGGGAAATAAATCTCTTCCCAATCCCATGAACCATCTCAGAGCAACATCTTTCACTGTTGTTGGAAACAATTTGAGTCTGTGAGAATCTATGGTATAATCATAACTTCAACATAGCACATAAAACTCTAAAAGAAAGGTATTTGGGCCCTTTGTAACCAGCCTATAGAAGATAGGTAGTGTTGAAGGAGGTATGTTCTTCAAATCAACAACCCTTTCCTAGTTGGCTATAGGGAACTCAAACATTATATGCTCTTGTGGGTCTTCTATTGCTGCTTCAACCATGATGCTTATGTGTATGTGGGGAGTATCCTTTGTGTTTGGTGTTGGTGTTGGTGTCAGAGATTCTTCTTCTTTAGAAATACCCTCACTCTATTCATCGTGTTCACCAATATCCTCTAATGCTTCATGTGTTGAGGGGAGAAATCTTCCCAAAGTGTCTTGCTACCTCTGTATGCAATATTTGTAACTTTGTAGTTCAAAATTTCTTGCACATTGTTAGTAACTCATGTTGTGTCGATGGCTAAAACCTATTTGCCCTAATGCTGAGAACAAAATACACAAGAGAATATTAAACTTAGCACCATCCCTGACAATAATGCCAAAAATTTAGGGCCTCTCTAATGTTTGATTAACTTGGTGCTATAGGTAGACACACAATTCAGAGGATGGCTTCCTAATTGAATATTTCACCTTCCATGAGAGGCTTCATTTAATTATCAACTAGGTATTCATAAATTTTTGACAGTTCTGGCACTATATGTGCATTCATGAGCTCTACATGCCCTATATCAATGAGTATAGGTGGTTACACATGTAAAAAAATCTATGAAGGATGGAAAAGGAATTGAAGTGTTAACTTGAAAAACAAGGGAAATAAATATAATTTGTTACTCATGCTACGCGTACTTATTACTTAATATTGTGGCTATTAAATTTTAATATTGAACTATGACTAATCACTCCAGGAGTATGAAACACACATTAAGCTACAAAATCCAACTCAATTATAGAATTATGTTCATGAATTCCTCATGCATGAAACTAGAAACTATCCTAATTCAACAATGCATGAACTAATCTATAACAAAAGAGAAAGAGTGGATATAATTACCTTAAGTGGCCCTTAATTGATTTGTTTCTTCCACAACATATGTCAACACTTATTACTTAATCAGAAAACTATGATATTGAACTAACTCCTTTATTGCACTAATTTTTTTGAGCTCTGACAAGAATCTACCATTGATTTTTCATTCAAAAATACATATATATTATTCAACTGATAATAGAAAGATAATTGTGATCAATTACCAACTAGTAACTAGAAAAAACTAAAACAAATAACTAACTATATTTTCTCCTCACAATAGATCCCACTATATAGGGTCTACGAGGAGTCTTATTCATCCTAGGACTGAAAACAAAACCATAATGTATTTTTCCACTCTCCCTCAAAGATAGGGAGAGGACTTAGTCTTTTAAAAAAAAACCATAGTTGAAAATTAGAAGAGAAATTAAACGTAAACTCTACCCTTACGGTTAACCACCATGATAGAGACATGTTTCATGGGAATGTCATGTCATGGGTTAACCTTCTCATATCAGACTTCTTCCTCTTCCCATCATCTTATTTAGTGTGCTTGTGGTGACTCACAGTTGATCATTCAATGGTCACCTTTGTTCTTCTCTGGAACTATCACGCTTCAATCATTCTAACCTTTCCCTTGCAATTTTTTACGGTCCCTTATGCTGCGAGCTAGAAATCTAGTTGTTGCAAGTTACAGTTCTTCTAGCTACAAGAGGTTAGTTTCATCCTAATGCATAGACATCATTAAAAATCATCAATTAAGAATAGAATCATATTGATTTTCATGAGCATTAATACATTCATACATACAAATGTCATCATACCATATTTTCATTTCCACATACTAAAGTTTTGTTTAAAGTGCATGAAAGGTATAACAAATGTATAAATTCTTAGGAATTTATGTGAAACTTGGTAGATTGAAATAATAAAAGACATAAAATAATGAAGGAAACTAGCCACAAATTAATCCCATAAATCATGAAGCTCATATGATTTTCAAAAAACTAAGTGTACCCAAGATGAATAATAAACTATCAATTAACCATAGAAAAACATTCAGAAACAAAGTTCAAACAACAAAAACAAACAGAGAATAGAATAAGAAAGATTCATGTAGAATTTGGTTGAATCAACAACAGGAGGATAGAGGTGCCCAAGGGCGTTTGTGTCTTGGATAGGTTTTCCTAAAATTCAAAAGTTGACTGTGTGATTTTTCTTAAGGGTTCAGGGTCTAGTTGCAAGTAGATTTGACAGTGAATATTTTTCTAGAATTTGCTTAATTTATGCCAATGCAAGTGTGTAACAATATGTGAACAATAAATGACAATTTTGAATGCACTATTGGAATCTAAAATGCACAAATTGAATGATTGTAAGATTCCTAAGTTTAAAAATGATGGTTTTTATGCAATTTGAAACAAAATAATGCAATTTTTGTTCACTTTTTATCACTTTTTGAGCTAAATGAAAGATTCCTAAATGAATGCAATTAAGAATTCCAAAATAAAGATTTGCAAGCACAAACAAACTGAAATCACAGAGACAGAGGAGTGTGCAAAATTTTGTTAATGCAAGTGCACAAGGATAGAGGCACCCAAGAGAATCTGAGTCCTTGATTGGGGTTCTAAAAATTCAAAAGTTGAATGTTTATTATTGTTGTAGTTTAGCTTTCATTGATTTCAAAAGAGAGTTGTTGATGTCAAAAGAGAGTTGTAGTCTAGCTATTTGATTTCTAGAATATCTGAGAAATGCTTCACATTTCTCCACCAGTGATGCTTTGCTCCTATAGTTTGGAAGGTACCTTCATGATGTGTCAGGGAATGTGTGATCCAAGTTTTAGTTCATTTGGGTTTTAGGAAGATGTTTTTGTGAGTGATAGTTTGAAGATTGTGTTCATCCTGTGTTGGTATTTTAAAAGGCAAAAAATTTGGCTCTACATTTCTCTATGTTTTTAGATATAGTCATTCGGTTCAAAAGATAAGTTCAACATGCTATGAAGATGGTTTATCCAAAGTTTCATGTCATTAGTGCTTTCGTAGAGAAAGTTGAAGATGACAGAGTGCAAGATTGTGTTGTCTTGTGACCAGTTTCAATGTATGTTGGCTTGCGCTAACTTGTTGTTGCATGAAGTTGTGAAAGGGATGTATGAGATTATTTTTGGATATCTTTTGATGTTTTTTGTTGCTCTGCAAAGTGTTTTTTGGATTCTCTGAAACAAGTTGTGGTTTGGAATGGATGCTCTATTGGGTTATTCTTTTTCTTGGTTGACTAAGGTATGTTGAGGGTGTGCACCACAAGCTCAATATTGCACAGAGTTTAAGGAGTGTTTGAAGGTTTTGTATGGGTCATGTTGAATCATCTAGGAGAAATGAAAGTAATTCTTTATCATTCATGTGTACCACCAATTTTTGATGGCTAACACGCTACAAGTTTCATGTTCTTTGTTTAAGGCCAACCTAATTTGAATTTGAAAAGCATGCAAATGATGTTCATTGAATACCGAAGGTGTGAAGAGTGTTTAGGATGAGGTTAATCATGTGTTGCAATTTACAAGGCATGTTCCTCTTCCTAGTGTTTTATACAGTCTTTTAGGTTTTGTCCTCTACACATTTCATTTTGTTTGTTTTATCGTTGGCCGACATGAGAATTGTAGTCAATGTAATATCATGTATATATTGTAAACCTCATTGATCTAGGTTATGAAATGTATGGATAGTGTGTGATTCATTATGATAATTGGGTGAGCACCCGATAGAGGAAGAGAAGAAGTGTTGAATCATGTCCAATTTCAAGTTGATCATATTTTGTGACAAAAGGGAAGTGAAGAAGGTGCTTAATTGTTTACTGAAGGTAGTGAGCCAAAGGAAAAACTTCTTGAAGGTTGAAATCAATGAGCCAGTAAGGTGCAAAGAATACAGTTGAATATATTTGCATAAGTGACAAAACAAAATTGCAATCATCAAAAAGAGAAGAGAAAAAGCAAAATTGTAATCATCAAAAGGATTGAGCCTAATTGTTTGTTTTAGACAATGGAAGGACCGTCATTCTGTAATCATTCTTGAGCTTATACTCAAATCAGGGAGTTGTGGCTTCCTTGGGTTGTAGCCCTAAAGAAAAGTCTGCAGGGAGTTTTAGCTTCCTTGGGAGTGACCATAAAACCTATTTTCATGGAGTAGTTGCTTCCTTGGGTTGTAGCCCTAAAATAAAGTTGTATTTTTTATTCATTTGTGAGACTAGATTAGGATAGTAGCTCCTAGCAACTTTTATCATCATGGTTTTTCCATGTATATCTAGTATTGTGTTGTGTTGTGCATGATTTTCATCTTTCATGTGCATGTTTGTGCGGTAGTGTTTGAAGCATCTATTTATTTTAGAGGGTTTAAGATTTGATAGAATATTGATTCACCCCCCTCTCAATATTCTGGTGTGTTCAACAATAATACTATCTAAAGGTTCTTCTTCTATGTCCAAACTGGTCTGCAATTGAGTATTTTTCCAAAAAAATCTTAAAGTTAGACAATGTGATGCAAATTTAAATATGTAACAATGCAAATGACAATTATGAATACAATCTTTAATGTAGAGTTGATTTGAGTGACTGAAATAAAGCCTAATGTAACCTATGATACAAAATGAGATGCAATTTTTTTGAATTTTGTTTTATCTTTTATGATGCAAAAGTGAAACCCTAAATGAGAGATACAATATAATACAATGTAAAATTTAGATCTAGGATGAATTTTCAAAAGGTTGTAATTTTAATAGGCCAAGTTCACAAAAATGAAACAAAGAAAAATTGGGAACCCTAGGTCTAATGTGTAAACTTAGGATTCAAATGTTTTGGTTTGGTTTGTGGATGGTTTTCTTATGTTTCATTAAGATGGAGATCAACAAGGTGTGTAGATTGACTTTTGTTGTACCCATAATAATGTTTTTGCTTCATTAAGGAATTTTGCTTAAAATAGTCAAAATCTCAAAAAAAATTGAAGTTGGAAATTTGAAAAAGTGGAAATTTGCATGTCATGCATGAGGGTCAAGAACTCAAAATTGTCAAAATTTGACAATCCGGGTCTGTTTAGAATGAAATTATCTACAAAACCCAGATTTCAGTTTTAGGTTTTACTAAATTTGAGGAAAAATTAGGGTTTCCTAAATTTAGGGTTTTCTGGGTTTGTTGTGAAATGAATTCCCATAAAGCTAATTTTTCAAAAAAAAACCCTAAAAAATGGGGAAAAAACCTAAAAATAACCTAAAAAACCCTAAAAAATAGACCTTGTTAGAATTGACTAAAAATTATTTTGATTGGCTTATTTCACATCACGATCACAGTGGTGAAGTCAAAATCAAGAAAAAGTTAGTTTAAGCCTGGTGGGTAATTTTCACTTTTTTTGAGACAAAAGTTAGGACCTTTGAGGTCGTCAATGGTAGTTGGTCAGTACCAGGTGTCAAAATCTAGGCCTGAAATTGATTGTAGAATATTTCATGGTGAAAGATGTTGAAAAAGATGCTTCACAACGAAGGGGATTTTCAAATGGTAAAAATTGTAAAAATATTCAAGTTTGGAAACACTTCACTTTACAATGTGGGAGATACTTGTGCAATCAACATGCAAGTCAACTTTGCAATGTCCGTACATGCGAAAATGGTGAAATACAGTCACTCACTCGCGTTGATAACAATGAGGTTTCAACGTAGTCAACTCAGCAAGCAACACGGTGATCACGAGAGAGGAAAATGGTGAAAATCATCTGAAAACTACCAAGTCTAGTGACCTTTGTGCCCCTGCAGGCCAGGGGCACCCTTCAATTTAAAGGCCCACCCTTCAATTTGAAGGCCCAAATGCAGTTATCAGTGGTCGCAAATACATTCATTCTCTTTGAAATTCTATCAATTTTCTAGCAAGCCATCAAACGAATCCATCTAATTTGTGAAATTCTGACAAATGAAGGTAGAAGCAAAAGTTACAAAGGTTTTACAGTTAGAGATGATAGTCAAATTTCAGAATTTGCGCCCCTGTAGGTTAGGGGCGCCCTTGCATTAGACCCGTCAGATGATAGAATTTGTAGAAACCGTTTCTGGGGGATCTCTTTAGATTCATCCCAGCTTTGTGATGCATCCATTCGCAAGTCTGTAAGACATGCTGAACAACTGTGGCAGATGATCCTATGAGCACGTAAAACAAAGAGAAAATATTGAAATTTACCTCTATAAGCTAGGGGCGCCTAGCCTTTTGGCCAACTAGTTGAGGTTTTCGACAGCTGTCATCTTTACAAGATTTGTGTAGAATCCTCCTAGCTACGTAGTGAATCCAATCATTAGCTTTTGGGATCCATCAAACACCTGTAGATGAAGAATTAGTGGAAAATACTAAAGGATAAAAACAAGCAAAAAAATGGCTTATGGAAAATTGCACCTTTCTTAAGAAAGTGCCCTTCTACTAGAGGTCTTAGAAGTAGTTTTATGGCTTCGTTACTCCCATGAACATCTCTTCCAAGTTGTTCTATCTTAGCGATGAAATCATCAGCACACACATTAGAGCAATCTAGCTCCCAGTAACGAGGGTCAAAGTGGAGCATTCTATTGATTGCAAAATCATTCTCAAAAGCCAAAATCGCCCCTGCAATCCAGGCGCACCCTTGCATTTGAGTCAACGTG
This sequence comes from Sequoiadendron giganteum, assembly GCA_007115665.2. Lineage (NCBI taxonomy): Eukaryota > Viridiplantae > Streptophyta > Pinopsida > Cupressales > Cupressaceae > Sequoiadendron > Sequoiadendron giganteum. The sequence continues at coordinate 210,678,157 of CM021107.1, read as the reverse complement.
AGTCATCAATCACCGACAACGGCAGATTGAAGTGTGGAGAGTCCAAAATCAGGAAAAAGGTTGTTTGGTGTCATATATACCCTTTTGGGAAAAGCTGCACTAGTTTTTGAGGCATCAAACTCAGTTGTTAGCACTTGCAGCTCCCAACAACATGTTTGTCAGACTTGTTTTGGCTACGTGATGAATCCATCAACACAATTTTAGGATCAATCGGGCATCTAGAATTCAGGATCAAATACGAGCTCTGGTGACATTTGCAAGTTGAAATTTTTAAGAAATTGGTTGTCTGGAAAGGTGACACCTAAAAGTCAAAGTTTGAATTTTGAACTAAAGTGAACTGGGCTACCCCAAAATGGACGAGTTAGTTAACTAAATTAAAATAATATTAAATCTTCAGTTAAACTTCTCAAGATGACTTCAACTGGACTTAATTTTTGCTTGCGATTGGTGAACTTATTTTTGCATGCACAGTTAACTAAAGTGCATGGAGGTGGTGCCCATTTTAGGGCATATTTTTCATTTAGTTAACTAAAAGGAGGTCCAATTAAATAACGGTGTCCCATTTGCATACAAAATTAACGTTTTATTCTTTAAATATGCATTTGGGCATCCATTATTTTCACATGTGGAAGAAAACACATTTTTCCTCGTGCAAGAAAGATCTAAAGGTGCTACAGTAAGATTTTTTTAGTGTTTTTCACATCTACAGGTCCAAATTGTTCAACATGATAGTTTTGCATGCTTCATTTTTTTGGAAAATTTTTGGTAGCTTTCATCAAATCAAGGCAAGAAGGCGAATTTCTTGAGGCAGATTATAACTTCTATTTTCTCACCTCATAATTCTTCTATCCTTGTCTTAGGTTTTATTTTGCATGTCAAAGAAGGAGGCATCTTTTTCAATATCAAATCATTTGGGTTTGCTTAGAAACTTTTTCTCTACAAAACCCATGTGCTATAATTTTTTAGGAAAAATTGCCTCGTAGCTTTAATTTTTAAAGCTTTTTTTTTTTCGAAAATTCCTTTGCATGGTTGAGAAAAAGTCATAATTTTGAAAAATGAAGAATCTGGGTGTGATTAGTTTAGCAACGGCAACAAAACCCATATGTTAGAATTTTTCGTCAGAAAAAGTTTCTAAAGCCCATTTTTGCATGTTGTTTCTATTCCAAAAAGTCTTTACATGTCAAAAAAAATAGATTTTTTTTGGATTTCTAATGTTGTGGGTTGGCTTAGAATTTCATTCTTTACAAAACCCACATCTCAAAAAATTTCATGAAAATTGCCCCTCAACAGGCTATTTTTAGCCCCATTAGGAGATATTTTAGCTTTCCAGAAAAGTTGTCAGAATATAGTCGTGTTCATGGTCAATAGGAGAGTTTTTCATAATGCAGTTCACCTAGACTCAATTCAAGACCAAATTAGTCTTAATTCATGATTTCATCAAAATGACTAACACATATTTGCATCAAGTGTATTATGAATTTGACTTAAATGCCTCAGAGATTGATCAAATCCCACTTCAAAACCTCAAGGAATCTAGGTCGCTAGAAGCGGCTTCTCTTCCCATCACAACATAGTGTATAGAGTTTGTCATAGCTTGTGTAAAGCGTTATAACTCTACTACATGAGAAATTCAATTAGTGTATGGGAAAATGATTTGCAGTCTCAAGCCCAAGGATGTCAAGAGGTGTTTCAATATTCCTTCAAATCCGAATAATTTGGTTATTTCTACGGACAGGTGCAAAAGGGTGTTCGATGCTGATAAGGAAAAGTTTCAAGGAAGGATGGTAGATAGATGGCTAAAAGAGAAAAGGACTAGTTTGCCAAAGAATGTAGATCAAGGAGAGTTCAAAGATCAATATGTGGTTATGATCACCCTTCTTTACCATGTCACCGGTCAGGCAGATGCTCACAAATTTCAGCCTTGGATGTATTATGTCATGGCTCAGATCACCAACAAAGGGATCACTACGACTGGGCATATTTGATCAACGATGTTCTTGACAAATAATTGACCAACTTCTTGGTTTCTCATGAGTTTCACATGTGCTCATGCCTTGTATATCTAGTTGCTTTCCAATGCCAATTTAAAGGATTGAATACTGAGGGAGTTCTGAGTATACAAAAGGTTCATTAGTACTACTCACCGCTTGAGCTCACATAGTCTAAGTGACACTTCAAGCGAGTGCAGGAGGCTTTCTTAATGTACACTATGAGAAATCTTGATCGAGAGATACATGTGTACATTTCAGTAGAAGCTAGGTCAACAATGATTGAATGGGAATATTGGTTCATCCAGTTCCCTACGTTCACCTACATCCACATGAATGGCTATTTTGGTCATCCTGCCATGTTGCCCCATTATCCTTCGGATAAGGTGGTTTTCATGGAATTTCTAAGGTAGTTTTACATGGTCCACTCCCATTTGTGCAACAAACACAAGCAGGCTACCAATTTTCCATTACAAATGGGAATTTATAGGTGCAATACAAGAAATAATGCCAAGGCCATGGGTAATGAAATGGAGAGACTTAATATTAATTATCTCATTGAGAGACGCTCATATGACCCTTGGGGTTACTATTCAACATGCCTTGGTAGTCATTCTTCTCATAAGCCTTCTATAGAAGACAATTGGTACAACTATGAGGATCAGTTTGAGGTGTGAAGATGTAGCTATGGTAGATTCTCTCACAAATTTTGGATTTCTTGTTAGAAGATGTAGGAGGGTTGTCTGATGATGATGGGAATGCGACACTTCTCTAGTTCTTCCATGATCAAGTTGACTCGCAGCCTCATGCAACAGTTGATTGGTACACCAAAGAGTGCACATCTATAAAAGAAATAACAAGTAAAGTTGTTAGAAATAACATGCTTTATTTGGACAACGAAAAGGATGAGAAAGGCAGCCATGCCTAACACAAATCCGCCATCACTAGTCACTTCATTTCCTTCCACATCAAAGATAAAGCTTAGACAAAAGGCAAGGAGTAATCCTCCTAAAGAAAATAGGTCATTAGGAAATGGAAAGGGAAAAGCACCAGTTGTTGATTTGGACCAGCAAGAACACCATATGGAGATAGCCCCAGATGCAGTAGAGATCATGCTAGAAGTAGAGGTAGAGACTCCCATGCTATCACCAACTCCTCTACAGTATCTGGTTCATATTGATTTGGACTCACCACCACGTAGCAGTGCTTCTACACATACCCACTCATCAGAAGTTCCTAGAACAAGCACCGCTCCTTCTAGTGAGATTATTCAGGACTCATCTTGGCTTGAAAATCAACTGGGTAGGAAGAGGAGGCAACCATCCTATTAGCTAGACTTCTTTAATTTTGATCATGTTTTTCAAGGCACACTAGATAAGAAAATCAAGAAGCAGATTCATGTTGAAAGAAATGTTGATAAGGAGATCATCATTGAGACTGTTGTGCCACAAGAGGATAAAAGCTTGAACGAGGTAGAATTTGATGAATTTACCTTAGTAAAGGTCAACCTTGGAAAAATCACACGCCAAGCATAGGTGGATCTCCCCAGTGTTGCAACGAAAAGCATAATGGAAAGAGTAATAAAGGATGGAGAAGATAAAGAAGCCCTCAAGGTTGAGAACTAGAAACTCCACCAGTACATCTTCAATCTTATGCATAACACTAAGAATGTCACCGTCTAGCTCTTGCAGTTGTCAGAAATACCAACAAAACACAATCAACTAAGTCAGGTGATTTTTTATGGGAAGCGCTTGAAGGATTGGGAAGAGTATTTTGTCACAAGGGGTTGATTTATACTTTCAAAATTGTACCAATTGAGGTACAATGCCCACAAACTTCATCTAAAGATTCAGGAGTCATAGCAAGACTTGGCGGTAGACAAACCATAGAATGAGATCATGATCTCTCACCTGAGGATGACATATGATGCAATCGCTGAAGAAGAGGATAAGGAAGAAAAAATTTCTTAGAGAGATAAATTAATCTTTAAGGTAAAGGTACATGAGATGATTTCTTTAGACTTGGCTAAAAGCAAAGAGAAGGTGACAAATGCTATCAAGTTCATGAGAACTTTATGTCATGAGTTCCTTTCTAATATCAGTGTGAGGGTGGTGGATATTTTTATCTTACTAATTTACAATCAAAGATTCAAACACTCATTCATGGTATTTTCAGTGGTGATACAGATGGTTGTAAGTTGGATCAACTTATAGTCGTGTCAACATTATTTGATGAGGCGACCAAGAGTAGAGGATAACTTCAGAGTTAGATCACTGGTGGTGAAGAGATTTTGGGAAGACACATAGTTCTTCAGAGGAGTATCAGTGCTCCAGATGGTGATTCTATCAACAACCTCATGGAGGGGTTAATTGCTTGAGACCACGAACAGTGAACTATAGATCAGGACGTCCCACCCTTTCAGGATAGACATTAGACACAGGAGTTAAACTTGAATTCTCTTTCCAAGTTAACTCACTATCCCACATATCATGGAATGTCTATTTTGGAGTCTTCTATGTATAGTTTGGAGTTCTCATTTAGTTTTTAGTTTTATTTAACTGATGTTAGTTATCAATTGACTTTCATTTCAATAAGGACTTGTACATCCATTTATTTTATAGTTCAGTTAATTGATGTTGTTTTTCCAATTAATAGCCAGGTTGCTTACAGTTAGACTTAGAGAATAAAGTCTTGAATGCTTGCAAGACTAAGTGTAAACTCAAGGAGATTTTAGGGTTCCCTACTCCTTGAAGTTCTATAAATAAGAGCACCCTTGCTCATTTGTAATTAAATTTTTCTCACAATAGAAAACATGTTGTGCCCACCTTACCTATAGTATCGCTATTTAGTATCTGTTCACTTAGTTAAATATAATTGTTGGTTTGATCGTTCATTATGTGTGTCTCGTTTTGCAATTTTTTGTCCCAGTTATTATTTCTTGTTGTGATTAATAATCTTTGTTTCATATCTACACCTCAGGTAGGGATTCCTCCTCCTTGGGAATTTAGAAGTAGAGTTTACCATTTGATGTTGTGATTAATAGTTTTTCTTTCATATCTACACCTTAGATAGGGGTTCCTCCTCCTTGGGAATTTAGAAAGAAGGATTGTCATTTAAGTGTTGTTTCCAATAAGCTTGTTGCATATCTATGCCTCGGATAGGAGTTCCTCCTCCTTGGAAATATTTGTATGAAGTTTATCGTCTAAACATTCCCTACTCCTAAGTCCTCGTACTCTTTTTCTCTTGAGGAAATAGGATAGATTAAAGTATTAAGTTAGTTGTAGTTAAGATCTGCAAAACCAGAGAAAAACCTTAGCTGCAATGTATTGTTTTTCTTAACCTTGTGCCTCTTCCAGTTGAGTCAAAAATATAGGATTTAGAATATTCTTTTTCACGCATATCAAAAAAAGGAGTTTCCCCTCTTAATTTGAAGAGCAGTCATTACATATTGTGCATAGTTGTTTGTTGCCAATACGCACTCTAGAGGTGCGAATTGTAACGCCAACAAATTTCAACCATGAAGGTGATCCAATCAGACTTGGATCTAAATCTTTTAGGGTCTTGGAATGATTTGGAGTTGATTGAAATGGATTAACCTAATCAGAATATGTGACCTAATGTGTAAAATTCAATAATTTGACAATTAATAGACTGAAACAGTAAACATCAGGTAGATCTGGGAAGTGCAGGGGATTGTGTACCTATCCTAAAAAATTTGGTTATGATCATTGAAGGAGGACTGAGTCACCCTAGGGCATGTGGGTCCTTGTATGCCTCTTCTACTCTATTTTTGAGATCCTCTAATGACAGATCCAACCTTCTGATTTCTAGTTACAAAATTGTTAAAACACTATCAGATAATTTTGTAGGTGAGATTTATGAGTTGACAATCTATATAGGGCTTCAATTACAACAATGGATGAATTGTATTCAAACTTCCTTCAATCCTCTTCAAACTTGAAATTTGCACATTCACAAAGAGAGGAAATGTTGTTCCATTTAGGGACTTGCCTTAGTCAAACCTTGTGTTAGTGTTTCCACTTCCACAATGGCAATATCAATGATAAAATGATAATGGATAGGAAGGAATTATTAAATCACAAAGTGCTACAAATCACCACCCTTCAATAGCTTCCTTGAAGGATTGAATTCATACACATGACCTCAAGTTCTTGGATCTTGCTTGCTTTATTTCCTTGAATGCTTTGGAGACCTACAAAAGGGGTAGCCTTCACAAAACAATGATAACCTTAACACACATAAATTCACATAGGATTTTACATGATGTTAGGATCTTGAATTGCTACAATAAAGATTTGAAATTATGCTCTTAACTTACTTTTACAGTGCTCTTGATCATAAGTTTTCTAATATTTTTATAGATTCTCCTTGTTAGTTTTCAAATGATGCAATAACTAGGTATTTATAGGCATTTCTCTAATTTTCCAAAATTTAAATCTTGACAGGTGACATTTACAATTTGAATTTTGAATGTTAAAATGTCGACGCTAACATATCCAAAATTGGTCCCCGAAAAAATAGGGGGAACCATATGCCTTAGGGAAAATGGGTCCTAGCCCTATTTTCTATGACATAAGTGTTGAGGGAAAAATATTAATCAAATGCATTTGTTCAATGCTTTAAATTTCTTAGAAAGTGGTACAAATGGGCTATAGAATGCATAATTTAATAAATTAGGGACCCAATAATTTAGGGGGAGAAAAACATAGTGTGAAATTTTCAAGAGTGCCAATTCATGATGCTACAGGTTCTAAGATAATTAATCAATTAATTTCTTACCTTACCAATCTCCCTGTCTTCTTTAATTTTGATAAATATCCCTATTTATTTAATTTAGTCCCTTTATTCCCTCACAAGAATTAAAAAAATCATTTAATTATCCTTTTTTCTCTCACCCCTTGTCATATCCTCCATCATTTTTCATTATCCCTTGATACTAGTCCTAACCCACCTCCTAATGATGTGCACACAATTAATCAAGGATTAAGAGGTGTCACATCCTCTAACTTTTCCCACTTTCACTCTAATCATTCCTCACTCATCCTAATTCTCACCTAACCCATCTCCTAATCACTTGCACATTACTAATCCCATAAATATAAAAGAGATAATCCCCTTTCCATTTATTGTTCATTCACTTTGTCCTCTAAGCCTTAAAGGCTTTCCCCTTTCAGAAAAGAAACCCCACATGGGTCCTTCTCCCAAAGTACAATTAAGGAATTTTTAAAATTCCTTTATTCCCTTTCACCTCACATCTTGGAAATGTTAGACAAGGAAGACCTTTACATGACAAAGATATTTCCCATCTCCCAAGGTGCCTCCCAAGTACCAATCTCCCTCTCAAGTCTTCATATTATTCCACTTGCCACAATATCATGGCTTGAGAGGTCACATGCATCCCTAGCCATTGATTTCATTCTAATCAATCTCCACCCTCCATTCATTCCTCCTCTCATAAAATACAAAAACTTAGCCATTTTCATCATCCATGAATTTGAGTAATTTGGTAATGTTATGCTATCGAAATTCCATTAAGCATATATCAAATTCGATCAAACCAAGGCAATCTATGCATTAAAGGCTTTGTCATCTTCATTTTTCATTTGGGTCTTATGCCCATATCTTGATTGTTGTTTGGTTCTTTGTGTTGTTTGATTTTTATTACAATTTCCCTTCATTTTAGGCACAAAATTCCTTGCACACAAATATAATGTAAACATGCAAAAAGGGGGTATGAAAATCATGGAGTAGCAAGCTCTGCAAAATCTTACTAGAATCCATACCCAAGGCATTCATGAATCATAGGATAACAAAGTTTGATATTTTCTAGGTGGCCCATGAACCAAACGCATCACAAGCTAGTGAAATCCAATATTTACTAGGTGATCTTTGAATAAACAACATAGGCTAGTGAAGTATGATATTCACTAGGTGCATTCTCATGTTAGCCATAACAAGAATTATAGGCACAATAATTCTGATATGGTGCTACAAAAATTATTAATATGTAAACAAATACATCAGAAAGTTCAACATGCGTGAATGAAGTGAAGCGCATAATGGAATGCATGCCCCCACCTTAAACTAATTGCTAAAGCCAACTTGTGAACAATTGCCTTCAAGGTAGAGTAGAAAAATATATGCAACATGCTAAGGCCATGATAGCTTATTAGAAAACCCTATGTAAATGATATGTTCTCAACAAAGCTTACTCATGACAAGCGGTTGGCCCCAAAAAAAGCCACATAACAAGAAAAAATATAGCATATAAGGGATCCACAGATTTGGGGTTAGTATAGACCATAGATAATATATAATATGATTATGCTTAGAATTGACATCATTCCTCGAATAATTATTGAACTACAAACACAATGGAGGAATGGCACATGAAGACAACAAACGCTTTTGGGTCAGCATGGAAGAGACCAAAAACTCTTGACACTTTGCATCGTTCCCAAAATAAAACACAAGATAAAAATTCTCACAACATAAAGATGAATGGAGATACAAATAGATGAATGTCACGACAGATTCATCTTATTTGTATCTTATTTCAATAAAATAACAAAGGTCATCTAAAGAAAACTAAAAAACACCAAGACATGCCAAGAAACACATTACGAGAGATCACATCATGTGTAAGAAAATACACAAAGACACATAAGAGGTACGACATGTGCAAGTTGATCAGGTGGAAAATATGCTAAAGGAACTAAAACAAGTATGATACGAGGAAAAGAAACAAGTTCAATGCATGGTGGGCCACTCTCCTTAGGAGGATCATCATGGTTTCCCTCATCTAAATTCATTGATTTGAAAAAAAATAAGATCTAATTCGTTATGGTCTTCTTTTTTTTCTTCTTCTTCACTATCTAAATATATCAAAATTGGATACATATTAGTGTTACCAACATAATTGTGAGAATTATCATTTATATGAGCCTCTTTCATTCCTTTCTTACGCTACGATAAGTATGGTTTGGTTTCATGGTTTGGAAAGGGTGGCAAAGTGGAGTCAGACAATGATGAGGATGGTTGGGTGGGAGGTATTTCATTGGAATTTGATTGGATGGGTCTATTTATTCTTGAATGAGTTTTAGCTTGTGAAAGGGTAATTGAGTTGTTTCCCAACATTTGTCTCTTTTCTTGTTTTGGAGGAGGACCTGAAGGGATCATCGCTAGTTGGGAGACCATCAGATTCTTAGGTTTCAATCTAAATATCTATTTTTTATTTCAGAGGCACAAAGTTAATTACATATTTATCTCATAATCTTTTATAAGATGGTCGAGGTGGAACTACAACATACATGCCAAGTAGTCAAGCGGGGATATCTAATTCAGACTTAGGCTCGTCCACTACTTGTGGGGTAGGAGGAGAAATCATCAAAGTCATTGTAGACAAAAGAGCCTCAAGTGGGATGTTACTAAGGGATAACTTGGATA